>JANHFX010017843.1:0-76825 GCA_027560015.1 Chloroceryle amazona | reverse complement strand
CAAAAAACCCCAACGAACCAAAACCACAAAAAAACCCAACTCATTTTGTCAAATAAATACTTTTTTTTTTTTTTTTTAATAAAGAGAAAATCTGGGCCACCACAGCATAATATTCTCCCACGGGTGTTTTGTTTTGGTTTAATTATCATTATTAGATTAATTCTCTTCCAGGATGGGAAACAAACAAATTGAAAACTCTGTTTTTAAATTTAATTTTCAAAGGAAAGGAAAACTGTTTCCCAATCTAGTAGGCAGAGCAGAGCAATCTATAAAAGGCTTTTCTGCAATAGCCATAGCTTTCCAAAAGCTCCTATTTGCCTCTGTTTTAAGAATTGATATTACTTTAAAATATTACATTACTGTAGTAACTCATGGTTTGGAAACTGTCATCTTGATGTCTGTCTCATTTTGGAGACCAAACACCTATTCCATATACTACTCAATCAAAAGTGTTTTGTAAGAACAATCTCAGAAGCCTTAAAAACAGCTATTCCTAGTGACTTCAAACATCCTTTTAGAATCACATGTGACTAGGAAATTTCTTTCCTTTTAAAAACCAGATGGTTATACTTAACTATAAAGGAAGTGTTCCTCCTCCTGATAACCCTGTATTAACTCACCCAATCACATGCAGCCTTTTTTCTTTCTCTAGTTGTTTTGATCATCTAAATCTTCTTCATACCTGCCCTATGTTTTCCATGGAATATTTCTTATAGAGATCAGTGGGTTTACCATATAATCATCTCCAGCTTGCTGTTCACCATCTGCCTGCAACTTATGCTAGTAGAGTAAGTAGGTAAGTAATTATATTGTTGTACTCATTGCTGCTGTACAAGCAAGAAAGGCCAGGGGGGGTGGGGGGGAAGAGATAAAACACATGCTGAAGAGATTATTACCAAAACCAAAGGATTCTAAACTTGATTTGCCTTGGTGGTACCTAATCAGTGAAGGTGGGGAAGCTGCAAAAGCAGCACCTCTCTGCTCCATTCTACTCTGCTTGAGCTCAGGGAAAGTGTTTGTCTATGTGGATAATGCACTGTATTTAAAGTAGCTTGCATATCCCTCGTAACTGATATCTCAAAGCATGGTAGACCTGGTGCTTAAGCCTTCAGTAACAGGTATGTCATGAACATTCTAACCTATAATACAATTTCTATACCCTTAAGTGAATAACTGTATTTCAAAGGTATGAGCTACTAATTACCTTCAGCATAGCCTGAATATCTCAATCTCAAAATCTTGTCTGTCTTGCTTTTATAGTCTAGGCAGACCAAACCTGGACCTCTTCAAATCAGACTTAACAATTCTGCAAAATTATGCAACAATTCCACATATGTCCTAAAATCTTTTCAACCTGCTATGTTAACACTTTTTTTTTTTTTTTCTGGTTGTACTTGACTGGAATTCAGTCTTCAAGAAATAGAAAGCTATTGTGTTTCCCTTCCTGTTACACATCTCCTGTAGCCATTTTAGGCCTTTATTTTTCTATTGAAATCACATAATTAAATAATGTGGAGATGATTACTTGACTTACTTTACAAGAATAGGTCATCACTAATAGATTGATGTGATTATGAAGCCCTGTATCTTCAAAGGGATAAAACAATAAAAAAATACAATATGCAAAGTCAATTATTTCCTATAATCTCTGCATTTACTTAACATAAGGACATTACACAAAGCACATTAAAAGTAAACTACATCTATTAACATATCGCACAAAATTATTAAAAGGATAAAAGGGTTGAAAATACGCATTGTTAGCATTATACTCACATACTGCAGGTCTCTTCAACTGACTTTAGGATATAAATAGATGAATGAGAACCCATTGAACCTGAAGTATATAATTTCAATTTTCAAAATTCGTGAGTTTTAGAGAATTATTAAAACCCTGTACTTCCATTTTATAGCAATCTAAGTCTAGAATATTGTAGTGTCATCACTTTATACTTGGTATAAACAGTTTCAAAACGATATTTTTCTGTGAAGCTAGAATATTCCATTACAATATTGACACATAGGCACTGCAGATCTACAATGCTATCTTAAAATGAAAGAACCTTTAAAATGTCTTATGAAAAGACTTTTCATAAGAATATAATGAATTGTAAACTTGCACTATTTTAAATCCCATTTTAAACATCAATTACGTCTCACAATTCATATTTAATATGTAAACAGCAACTAGTTTTCAAAATATTTACCAAAATATTCCCAATTCTTGTTAAATGAAAAAGGGTTGAATTTATTATGGTAATATTTCTATGAACCATTTCACAATTTTCAATTAATATTTGTTTCCCCATCACAATTTGTAGCAGCATCTTTTGTTATTTTTATATATATTACCACCAGTCTAATTTGGTTTGCCCCCCTTTTTTTTTTTTACCCTCTTCTTTAATTCCTCCATTAAGTCAAACAAACTGAAAATGGAAAAAGCCTGTCTTTTAACCTGGGTTTCCTACAAGCATGTACAGGTCCTGGATGAAAACTTTCATTGTTCAGGAGTCAAAGAAATCAGAGTAAGTGGTGGGAATTAATATGCATTTTCTTCCACAATTTCAAAAACCGTTCATATTGCAGGTCAACATAAAAAAACTTAACACCTTAATAAAAACTCTTCCTATTCTCTAACAGCAGTGTCCAAAGTATTCTTACTTTCTTTTCCTTTCTGTGAGCAATTCAGGATGCAATTTCCAAAGTTCTATGTCACTCCTAAAAGTCTTAGTCGCCTTCGAGTCTGTTCCCAGCCAATCACCAAGACAACAGGTCATGATAATGAATGAGAGACCTGACCCAGAGTCAATTCACTCAGTCACCAATTTATATTGGAATGACAAGTTAGGTATATGCCTGGAATTCCCCATCAGCACATATAATCTTTATGAGCTCTGTCACCTGTAGCATCTCAGCCCTTTTCCTAGGCAAGCTGTCCCCTGCTCAAGTTTATAAGAACTGATATCACTAGTGGTTTTAGCTGACTTAATATCATCTCCCCCTTAGAAAGACTGCATCTCTCTTCACAGCAGACGTTTTGTAGCTCTATTCCACAAAGGCCCTGATTTAAATTCCTTTTAAGTTAATTCATTACTCAGGAATAAAACACGACTATAACTTAGCAGATCTGACCTGAGCCAGGAAAAGCATCTTTGTTTAGATAAATTGATTTCTTAATTTTCAAATAGTTTCAGTCAATGTTTGGGACCCACCCAAATGAGGAGACAGTGGGCTTCCAGTTCCTCTGTTGCTTGAGATGCCACTTCTTACCCTGAAAGTCTATCAACTCTACAACATAGCTGCCGTCTTGGTGGTTACTTAAGGCAACAAACTATGTAGGTAATTGTCCAAACTGTTGCCACTACTGTGGATAGTACGCTCAGGCTCATCTAAATTTGTGTTGTCTTGAGTAGATTGTCCTGTGCTCATCACGCAGATTTTGGTAACTACTGTCAAGGTACCTGATTTAAGATGAACGGTCAAGCCAGAAAAGTCAAGCCAAAATGTCAATCCATCAGGGATCAAGTGAAGAAGTGTAAGCCCAGCCTGAGTGGATAAAAGATCATTTGAAGTTTCTGCTGACAATTCTCCTGAGATGCTAAACAGTCCAAAATGGTCTTCTCACTTTTTACTATAGACTCTTCAGAAATTAACACAATGTTTGCCAAGCTGCTTTAGCTAGAAAGGGACAAAGCTAATAATCTACATTTTCTCCTTTCACTAAAATCTCACAGAAATCTACTCAATATTGATGCTCTCTTCTGATGCTAATTTGGACAGGAAATACTGAGGTGTCTGTTCTTGCCTTTAGTTAAATGAGCATGAAACATTTTCTGAAACTGTTGCTTGATGCTATTATACTTCAGAAAATATGAAGAGGCCTATAGCTGTGATACAGAATAATCCCTTTTTGCATATTCATTTCATTTTCATCCTTTATCTAAGACTTACTGAAACTTTTCTGCTTACAGATTTGATCCTCTGCAAAAACCATCTGTAGATACTGCAATATCACCGACAGGCTTTCCAACTTTTCAGTACATATTATTCTTTTCTCTTTCTTGGTACCCTAGAAATAATAGCAAATCACAAGCTTTGGCTTGTATTTTTCGTTTGTTTTTCTGTTGTTTGGTTGGTTGGGTTTTTTTTCCCCATAGAATTTTGTCAAAATACCTTGTTTCTGGACTTTTACTCACATTCTGTGATCAGTTACTCTCACCTTTTTACACATAGTATAACAATACCATCCCTGCTACAAGACATCAGCAATTAACAGGCATCTACCTCAGTATAGCATTTTTTTTCTTTTAATGACCCAAAACAGGAAAAAAATAACTACACTTTTATGATCTCTATTCTGTGATTTATAACTGTAATCTTTTTTACAAATATTCTTCTAGTTAAATGGAAGCTAGATGATAAATTCCTCTTTTCATTGTCACAGAAGTAAACACATTTCAAGCAATAAGATTATAATACCAACTTCTAACAATGCCTCTACATAAAACATCAACACTAGGCAAGGCACTGAAGATTAGAAAAAAAACAAAACAAACCAAAAACCACACAAACCCAAACCAAACATAAATTTTGCTCGGAATAAAGGAAATATTGCTGGTTTATGTTTATCTTTTCAGTATGTGCTGTATTTAAAACAAGTTTGTGAGAAAACCAAAAATAGTTCACAAACACAAAATTATAACAGAGAAAAAAAAGCTGTTAAACTTAATCTTAATGTGTAAAAACTAGGGGGAAAAAATTCCTAAAGGAAAGGCTAACAGTTCAAAGGACATTCGAAGCAAGCTACACTTGTAGCTAACTTCCTTCAAGTAAGTGGAAATGAAAACAAATTAGCCTTGCCTGCACACTGTTTATGTCCCTAAACCTTAAATTGTCTGTTACAGGTTTGGGAAATATTATCACTGATGACTGAAATAGAGAATTTTATATTTCTACATCTGAGACAGGAAACAGCTATTATTTCTGTATTATGCAGATATCATGAAGATGATTTGAAGGCCAGATAATCTGGAACCATGTCGTCTTAAGTCAGATACATTAAAATTTCCCCTGTCTTCAGTGCATGTATTTCTTTAGCCATCATTTGAGTTATCAAGTGGACTAGGCAATGTTACAGTATTTCTGTCATGTGAGGGCTCCCTAGGTCCTGACAAGAAAAAAAGAGTCTCCTAAATTTACAGAGTGTTACAACAATGGACGGCTTCATCTTCTCCCACCAAGCCATGATGTACTAGGGAAGAGGAAAAAGAAAATCCCAACAGAAGACTAAATGCAACATGCACCACAAACTGTGGCCCTGACAGCATAAACTGTGAATAGGCCTTGACAAAGCTAAGCTGAGGGTGTGTAAGTCCATGCCACTGAAGCAAAACAATAAAAGCCTAAACCACCTATAGCCTAGTTTCTCACTGTGAAATGAAACAGTGATTTACCTTATTTAATACATCATATTTACTTTTGTTAATATCCATCAGCATTGCCAATGGGATTTTGGTTATCAAAAGCTCGACACTCCTATACATACAACAAAATCTGACAGAAATGTTCATAAAAATATTTTTATGAACAAATGGAAAACAAATAACTATTTCCAAATTTAGATGTATGTTCAGCTAAATTTGGCCACCTACATCAACAGTGTCTGTATCTGAGGCAACAGTGCTAGTTATATACAAAACAGAATAAAGATAACACTTTCTTTTCCTCTTGTGATGTCAAGGATAAAATTCTCTTTATAGTCAGATCTACATAAACAGTGGTATTTTTTCTAATTTACCTTCAGAATATTTCTTTAACTCAGTCATTTGATCTTTATTTTAATACTTTCTGGGCTATGAGGAAAATTTAGAAGCAATGAATTTAATTTAATTTGAAATTAAATAATGGATCATATATTTCAATTAGGCAATATTATCCTATAAGAATTCCCTTATACCTTTTGAAAATTGTATGCTATGTTTTGGTGTTCTGTAATATACAATAATACATTAACTGTTTCCAAAAGAACTGCTCAATCCTTTATTCATGTTTGCATCTTAGTGTTTTTTTTCCAAAATGAATCGAGTTTACAAAAGAAAATTAAACAAAGAAGCATTATCCATTCTCTGATCTTTTTTTCTGATCATGAAGATTTTAAACAATGCTAGTCTCACACACAGCAAATTACTGCTTGTTAACTACTGTTCCCAACCGTTAGGGTACGTCTGCTTTACTATATCAGTTTGACCCAGCTTCTAGTGCTTAATGGTCCTCTAGGCTAAAAGCGAAAGCTGATCCATCAGGCTTACATTAGCATAGAATAACACTCAATGCTTATTGATGTGCATGCAGTGTAACTACCACCCCCGGCACCCAGCTCAGTCCATTATTTTCATTTTATCTCAAGTCATTTGTATGGTTGTCTGCCCCAGTTAAAGCTATGGCAAGACTGGTACTTAAATGAATTTGTGAGAAAGGAGACAAATGCCCCCTGAACTTCAAGCAGTTTTCCATCATGAGTTCCTAGCATAAAATATACTGGTACTGTTAGGTCCACCTAGCAAACATATCTAGAATGGCCTTAAGTAGGAATGAAAAATCACTTAGGACTCTATAAACTAAAAAGACTGCTGATTAACTGTTAGGGATGGTGTAAAGCAGGCTGTTACTGTTTTGGGTGTTATCTTTACAATGTGATCTTTTTCAAATGTTGCTTTAATTCTGCTCAGAAGCCATTCAGGGAAACTTCAGCATTGTAACATTCAAAACATAATGGTTTAAATATCTTGCTTTCAGTGAATGCTATGCATTAAGGTTAAAAATACTGCTTTAATCACACAAATCACCACATCATAATGGAAAAAAAAAAAAGAAACTTAAAGGCACACATTGTATAACCATCTTGATAGAAAATCTTTTGAAGCAAAGCAAATTATCAAAAACTTTAGGGCATGGCAAACTACTTGGCCATAAAACATAAACATTGCAACAAACATACATGAATACTCAATGTTCACAAAACAGTATAAAGACAGCTACAAAACAGTTTCTAAAGTTTCACCTCATGGTATTTCACAGAATGTAGATAAATACTTGTCTTAATTTTTGCATTTTTTCAAAAAAAGCTTACAGCTCAGCATACGAAACCACAAAAAGCCACTGCAGATGTTAAGATAAACATAATGCTCTCCTGAGCACAGATCTAAACATTTTGTAATTGAGGCATTAACCAGCCCCTCTTTCTGCATGGACAGGAAAGCGTAGGAATTCAAGTGAAAAGTTTTGGTGAAGCAACAGTAATGTCAACCATTTTATAACATACGGTCACTCAGCAAGACTGGCCAAAGCATCTGACATTTCCACTTTGCCCAAAAAATCCCAAACATTTATATCCATACTTGTGATATGCACCTAAGTACATATATAATTTTACAGCCTTAAAAAGAATCAGTAAAAAAAAAAACGAAGAAACAAAAGACACAAAAAAACCACACAGTGATGCCAAACATTATCAAAGAACAGTCCTCAGCATAATGCCACAGCCCTTCTACCCTCTCACCCATATTGGCACCCATAATGAGTGGCAGAATGGTTACCCAAAAGCCCAAGTGACATCTACTTAATTACAACAGATTGTTATTTCTTACTGAAAAGAACAAAGACTTGATGCACTGGTAACTCAGTCAGTGGCAAGGAAGAAAAGGTAAATGTGGAGAAATAGCAGTAAGCTTTAAAAATGTCTGTACATTAAAAGAACATTCGTGTTGAGAAGAGGACATCTTCCTTTTTGTAGCACTCCAGCAACACAGGGAAACCTACGAAGCTGAATGGTCTCCAGTCAAACAGGGCAATTCCTCTTTTACTCCAGTTACCCCTCAGAACACTTATTTAAGCAGGTTTGCTCCTTCTCTCAGTCAGAGTAGAAATATGAGAAATGTACTTTGTGTTTTGAGTTTGAAACCTGATGTTTTATATACAGCTCTAAGGTAGTGTCTTTATCAGTTTAAGGACATTTAAGAATTTTTTTTCTAACTTATCTAGAGAAGAAAGCATGAGCGAACCCAAAATTGCTAGTGACTTTTAGCTAGTTTTATAAAGGTTCCCTCATTCCTCTTTTTTGGGTAAAATTTCAGTATACATATGCAGATAGGATAAGTAAAATAACAATTCCTCAGAAGTTCATGGTATTTCAAGACATAGAAACTGTCTTCAGAAGTGTTACTTGAGTGTTGATAATCATGGATAAGAAAAAAAGGGAAAGTAATAAAATCAAAAGCAGAAAAGAACTGAACTACATAAGGCCAAATGCATGTCTGCCAGTGGTCCTTACGGCAAATCTCCATTGTAACTACACATATAAAGTATTTTGCAATTAAGGACTTCTCTGTAATGACAATATTTGCTTCAGAATATGAAACTGTTCTGCATAACTACAATCAGACGTAGGTTTTACAATCATTTTCATAACAGAATGCAGACACTTTTGCAGAGTAACAACCACACTTGGTCTACAAACTAGAAAAGCCAAATGAATCAATAAAGTTACTTTGTGGTAGGCTGGTATAAGTACAGCGTAAGGCAGACTGACAGCAGTCGCCCAGCACAACTGCTGGTTGAGCTATCAAGCAGTGTTGGTATTTGCTCTTTAGAGAGAGACAGAAAGTGAGTTATGTGCCCATCATAATAGGGATTTGTGCTATGATTACAGGGAATGATGAAAAGAATGATTGAGAAGCTGTTTCACAAGAGCAGACATAACTAGAGTATTAGTTTTTGAAGAATAACAGCACAGGCTCTACTTAGAAAGGCAGAGTTTACAAAAAAAGATTGACTAAGTTCCAAAAATGCATTTGCACATTTGATAGCTTAGAAGATAGTACACCACAAACCTAATTATTTTAGGAGCTTTTGCTTCTGATTCTTTTATTCACTCTTTCTTTGCTTTAGATTCTTCCCTTTACACAACAACAGTTGAGAGTAAATTACTACTCAGCCATTCACATCCCGAGATGGTCTCCATGAACATGCTGGTGCTTGGCATGGAAGGGTGGAGGGAAAGAGCTAGGCCACTCAATCAAGGTAATGCCTATTCAAGAGTACAGAATTCATTGGCTAAGTTCCTCTGATCACAGCCTCTTAGAGGCACCTGGTGTTACTGTGTGTTGTCTCAGATGAGAGGGCAAAACTAAAATGCAGTCAGAATGCTTTCAGTCACTGACCATGAGGCTGTTCAGCACCATGAAAACACCCTGTGGTCTTACTCTAGGAGTTGACCACATTCCTCAATCTTGGTCAGGCTTTGGATGAAAGATATACTTATTTACATTGTACTAACAAAACCTTAAGAAACTGTTCACGTAGTTTACTTTATGGACTTACTTAAGAATTCTACTACACTAGGAGTCACAGTGTGAGAGGTGTTTTACCAGTGGCTTCTAAACCATAAATAAGCTACAACTCTCAAGACCTCTGCATTTCTCCAGTGAAAAGGGTTCAGCAGGATTAGCAGATATGTAGAACTATCTATCTTCCCTACATTGTCATTTAAACTCCGAAGACACAGTCATTTTAAGACTGAGGTTCATTGAACCACCTATTCAGCCATTTATTGAAATACTTGTGCACTTACGAATCTCTCAGAGATAAAGTAGCCAGTGCTATATATTCCTGACTAAACACTGTATATTCATGTCTTTGAATGGAAAAGGGAGGAGTATAAGTTTCATTCCCCTGAGAACCTTAGAAAAATGCAGGGAGTCAACAGAGACTTCCAGTTAACTATTCTTTTTAAAGATTTTCTTCAGGGAGGTTGCAATTTGGTTCTTAATCCTTGCTCTTTCAATTGAGGTTATCAACAAGGGTGCCAATTAGTACACACTGTAGTACTCCAGATAATGTAGAAACCTAGCCCAGAGAACTGCAGGGAGATGCATTGCTAATGTGCCCTTCACTTTGTTTCAAGCATTAACGTGGATCTTTCATTATATTATGGGGTTAGAGAGCTCTCCAAATATTTAACAGAAAAGAAGTACCTAAGAGTCAAGGAAAGAAAACTATGACATTTGTCATCATTTCTACATTGTAGTTCCCTTGGGTCAGCCAACCTGCATGCACAAATGAGAAAAATCTGGCCTTCCTAGAATTTTAGATGATTTAAACAACTTCAGACCAAATTTCTATTAAAAAAAAAAAAAAGGTAATACAGACTAGTTGGTGATTATTGGGCATTTCACCGAAGGATAATTTAAATGACAATCCTATTAAATCATCCCCCCCATGCTACCTTAATTATTATATAGCTGTGTAAGTGTCTGCCCTTGCTTCCCAAACCCTGTGGGAACTGATAAACTGTAACTCTGCAGAATGAGCCCTCTGCCTGTGTCACAGGCCCCTTCTCACTAAGCATTCCTCAGCATTATTTTCCAACAAACCACGTGGGGATTTCTCATGGAAAGTAATGTTGTAAAAATGAATGGTCTTCCGCAGGTTTGCCCCAGCAGAGTGAGAACACTAGGAGATCAGCAGGCAGAACTGCATATGAAAGACACCACCCCAGCATCTCTCAAAAATAATGTAAATCAAGGAGTTACATTAGAGCATATCTTGGAATAAAACTGGGAACTTAGTATTGCTCATTATTACTTCACTCCATGTAAGTATTACTAAACTCTTCAAAATAAGAAAACACCAGATATATCCCACTCATTCTGAAAGGAGGTGGCACATTCTTAATTATAATTCACAAAAATAAATAAGGATAATAATCCATAAATTAAACCAGCATTAGCATTTCCAAGCCCCCATTTGCTCAAGGATACTTTGGCATTCATATAGACTATCCACTTGCACCAGAGAACTTGCTACTGCACAAAACATATAATGGACTCGAATGAGGTATGTCAGAGATATAGTTATCATAGTAACAAGATACAGTCACACCTCTTTTATAAACAAGCCTCTTAAAACCAAGTAACATGAAAACCAGCACATCCAAACATGAAAATGTAGTATGTGTTCTCCACAATACAGAGACAGACCCCAGACAGCAATAGGAAGATGAAGACGAGGGTCATAGAATGCAGCAAGAATTGTTTCAGAATGGGGAGAGATCTAAGAATAGGATTATTCCAGAGTGTTTGGATATTATGTGGAATGCAGAAATGACTGTTAACAAGGCGAAAGAATTGGGACCAGGATTAATAGGAACACAGAAATGGATTTAACAGTTGAAAGTGAGATGGAAGTCAGCAGAAAATAAGTCATTTAGAAGATTCCCTTCACTTGAGGTAGCAGAGGAAGATTTATGTCTGCTTGCTGCATAATTTTGGAAAAGCAGCAAGACATGGGATGATTTTTAGAACTGCTTAGAATCAGAGTTAAGTATATCCCACAGGTATGATTAGAACCACTGCATCTTGGATCATATCTTTTTTCTAAATACCTGCAGTGAAGATAATTATTCTTTACCTCAGTGTACTTAGAGAACATTGAAGAGAAATATATCTGCTAAAGAGAAATCTCTGTGGTGCTCTGGAAAATGACTAATGGTTATAGGAAGAAGCTGGAAGAAAAAAATCAAATGGCAACATCAAACTAATCAAAAGGGTGAGGTAGCGTTCAGTCCAGAAGGGTTTGAGTAAGCCTGATAGGAAAGGAGGATGGGGATGGGTGTGCAAAGAATTGCATTACAACACTGCTGGATCCCAGCAATCCAGTGGGAAGGAACAGCAGGAGCACAAGAGTTAGTCCCTGCGAAAGAAGTGTCCTCCTCCTTGTCCTAAGGCTTACTCACTAACGATGCCAAGAGGTGCTCCTTGGGTTGTTTTTCTTTTTGTTAACCTCAGAGAAAGGGTCAGGAACAGACAGGCTTTAAACTTGTGTCCTACTGTAGTACCATAGAGAAATCCAGGGGATGCAGACCAGGCCACCCTTTCCTTTCCTCAAGCACAAGAACTGGGGACAGGGAGTGGGACAGCTGAAAAATCACTGCTTCATTTTCCTAGTCCATCCACTGGTGTTGGTTTAATGCTGTGTGGTGGTTTGACCTTGACTGGACACCAGGTGCACACCAAAGTTACTCTATCACTCCCCTTCCTCAATGGGACAGGGGAGAGAAAACATAACAAAATATTCTTAAGACTCTTAAGACTAAATCTTAAAACTAAATCTCCACCCCCTCCTTTCTTCCTCAGCTTAACTTTACTCCCGATTTTCTTGATCTCATGCCCCCAGTATCACAGGGGAACAGCAGTTCTGGTCAGTTCATCACATGCTGTCTTTACAGCTCCTTCCTCCCCAGGAGGACTTCCTCTGCTCCAGGATGGTGTCCCTCTCACACGAAACAGTCCCCACAAGCTTCTCCAAGGTGACTTTTTCCCAGGAGCTGCAGTTCTTCATCAACTGCTCCAGGTGGTTCCTCCCACAGGCTCACAAATCCTGCCAGCAAACCTGCTTCAGCCTCCTTTGGGCATCTGCCTGCTCCCGTGTGGGTTCCTCCAGGTGGGAGGGCTGCAGGTGGATATCTGCTCCACTGTTAACCTCCATGGGCTGCAGGAGGACAGCCTGCCTCACCACAGTGTTCACCATGGGCTGCTGGGGAATCTCCGCTCTGGTGCCTGGAGCACCTCCTCCCCCTCACTTCCCTGACCTTGTTGTCTGCAGAACTATTTCTCTCACATTTTCACTCCTCTCTCCATTGCTGTTTTTCACAGCATTTTCTTCCTTCTTGTCAAATCTGTTATCCCAGAGGTGCTATCACCATCACTGATAGGCTTGGCCTTGGCCAGTGACACATCTGTCTCGGAGCTGGCTGGCATTGGCTTTGTGAACACAGGGGAAGTTTCTAGCAGCTTCTCACAGAAGCCACCCCTGTAGCACCCTGGCTACCAAAACCTTGCCACACAAACCAAATACATGCTGTTACCACAGGCTGTTTAAGAAAGCCCTGAGCAAACATTTCACACCTACAGAAAGAAACCAGAATCTTATTTGCTTCCCCATGCAGTAGCCAACTGAGATAAGAAAAATGATAGATGGGAGCCTGGCCTGAATTTATAGATTTCTACCACAAAATATGTGCTATTTGACAGCCACTTTCTCTGTTCCTTCTCTTAGTTTCTTATTGACTCATACTTAAATCCGTCTTGAAGGGCTTACAGAGCTACAGCTTTCACTTACTAAACAAAAAGCTAAAAAACCAGAGTTTGTGATTTTAAATTCAATTCCAGTACATTCTCTTCCTTAAGATTTCAACCTATTTTTATTAATCATTGACTTCTCACAGAGCATATTCTACCCGACAGAAGTATGTTTCAGGATTTGACAAAATGCAGCTTTAGTTCAAGCACTTCAAAAGGTATTTAGTAAACTGAAGGGAAAAAAAAAAAATGCTTGCTCTATAAAGTCTATGATGCAAATTTCTTTAAACTAAACTGAAATCCACTCTCTATACCAAAGATGACAAAAATTATGCCACTAGCTGAATTTCATTGCCAAGCTGTCAACTTGAATTTCTTCTGTTTAAAAATAGCTGTTCATTACATTCAGTAATGGGCTGTCAAAGCTTTACAGCACTGAACCTATATCATATACTGAAGCAATTGGGCAATGTGCATTATTATGTTTAGATTACTAGCATTTTTACAAGACCTCTGGGCTAATTTTAAATGAGATGGTTGACTTGAACTAAATCAAAACCAATTTTATTTTATGATAAAGCTACTACAGATTTTCCATTTGTACCTGATTAGTTCAGGCCTTAATGGAAGTAAAACAAAAGATTTACTGTATGTGAACATACAGTATATTCATCCTTGTGTTTGCTTTCATGGATATATTTACTCTAAACAACATATGAATAAAAAAAATACTCTATTTGCCAAATTAAATAACATTCCCAATGGTATGAATTGGTATTGTTGCTCCTATGAATACATAATAGGTTGTTAGCAAAGAAATCATGCCTGAAGGATATATGGAGTAATATTTTAGCACAGTGAAATAATTAGAGATGTTTTTCAACTAACAAATGCATAATCTGTCTTAATAGCTCATGATATAATTTAGCATATTATAAAAAAAAAAAACAAAACAAAACACAAAAAACCACACTATAAAAAGGTATCTAGGAACCACAGCTAAAATATCCTTACACAGCAGGATGTCATAAACCTAAAGGCATGCCAGAATGGCTCACAGCTATGAAAAAAACAAAGACTAAAACAAGATCTGATGACTTGCAAATGCAAATAATGAATTCTAGGGCCACGATACTGACTTCTTTATTTTCATTAACAAAAGAGCAGAATAAAGGGAAAAATCACCACCACATCATGTGTAAAAACCTCTAGACCTTCCTTGTTTTGTGGGAAAACGAATTATTTTTCTAGATTAGGAAAACAAGAACAGTAAGCAACACTGAGTTTTATGGTTCTTATATTTCCAGTACAATACCTTATTTTCCAGAGTTTGTAGTTCATCTGCAAAACACTTAAGTTTCCCAGGCTGGGTTTCAGCATCAAAGAAACAGAAAATTATTAATTATGACCACATTTAATATCTTCATCAATGAAATAGACAGTGGGATTGAGTGCACTGTCAGCATGTTTGCAGACTACACCAAACTGAGTGATGCAGTTGACATGCTTAAGGGACAGGATACCATCCAGAGGGACTAGAAGCTCTAGAAGTGGGCTCATGTGAACCTCATGAGATTCAACAGGAGTAAGTGCAGGGTGCTGTACATGGGTTAGTGCAGGTATCAACACAGGCTGGAGGAAGAAGGGACTGCGAGCAGCCCCATGAAGAAGGACTTGGTTGATGAAAAGCTGGACATGAGCCAGCATTGTGCTCCCACAGGCCAGAAGGCCAACTGTATCCTGGGCTGCATCAAAAGATGTGAGGCCAGCAGGTCAAGGGAGGGGATGCTACCTCTCGACTCTGCTCTCATGAGACCCCACCTGGAGTACTGCATCCAGCTCTGGAGTTCTCAATACAGGAAAGAAGTGGAGCTGTTAGACCAGGTCCAGAGGAGGACCACAAAAATGATCAGAGCAACGGGAAACCTCTCCAGCAAGAAAAGGCTGAAGCAGTTGAGGTTGTTTAGCCTAGAGAATGGAAGGCTCCAGGGAGACCTTATTGCAGCCATCCAGTACTTAAAGGAAGCCTTTAAGAAAGGTGGGGATAGACGAAAAAGTCTATCGTAGGGTGTGTTGTGATGGGACAGAGGGTAATGTTTTTAAACTAAAAGTGGGTAGATTTAGACTAGACGTAAGGAAGAAATTTTTAGCAATGGGGGTGGTAAAATACTGGAGCAGGTTGCCCAGAGAGGTGGTAGATGCGCCATCCCTGGAAACAAGGTAAAATTGGACAGGGTTCTGAGCAACCTGATCTCATTGAAGATGTCCTGGCTCATTGCAGGGGGGGTTGGACTAGAAGATCCTTAAAGGTCCCTTCCAACCCAAACTATTCTATGATTCTATATGAATAAAGAAGTTTCCTAATAAAGGACTTGGGAGGTTTTCAGCATCAAGACAATCACGAGCATGCAAAAGCAGAGGAAATGTACTAATAAGTGTCCACACAAAAAGCACTATGCCAAAACAATATAACCCTTAGGTTAAAACCAACAAATAATATAATTTTTCCATATTAATAGAGACTTGTAGCCCACAGATGATATCTTACAGAATAAAAATGAGGATCAAGACTACTCAACTGCAGTGAAATCACAAGTACAGTACACCCACAATCCTTCCCATTTCTGCCAGCATCAGTAAAATAATCTATGTAACAGTGTGATAAAGTGACATTTGGATAGCATTAATCCTTAATTTTCACTTTGTTACTCTCTAAATTACCCTAAAATTATAATGGACTTACATTTTCTTTGTATACATGATTTAAATATGCGTCTGTACTGTCCTTGGCAGTGTTTTTTGGTGCCAGGCCTCTAAACAAATCCAAAATGATTTTTTTTTTTTTCAAAGATAGGTTTCTAATCCAGAAAGATCAGCAAGATAAAATGCAGAAGAAACCCCTCTTTCTCCAGATGAGAAAGAAATGCAGAAGGAAATGATCTTTCCAAACAAGAGGTTCTTTATGGCAGCAACAGTACTTCCCTGCTTTGTAGCTCAAACAGCAAAAAATCTCTAAAGCCTCTCCTAGAGGCAACAGTTGTAAATAATACTGAAGCTATGAGAAGCAGCATGACACAAAGACAATTGAGTTTGGCCTAAGTTGAGTTGCCTAGGCTGGGTCTTCCCTCCAGCATATGTTTTACTGTTTGCTTTTAGTTTAAATGCCCACCAAAAATTATAAATTAAACTTTGTAAAGAATCATTAAAAATCCAAATGTACACTGAAAAATAAATTCTATATGAGAAGCATTACTGCTAGCTTTTATCACTTTGCAAATATTCAACTCTTACCTCATTTATTTACAATAAATGACAATTGTTCTTCCCCTGAAAAACTGTTCCTGGACAGTTCATACACACATTATGTGCTCTCCTCACTGAGCATTTAAGAACTGCCGCAAGTTTTGAACACTGGAATTACTATTTCAAATAAATTCAATTAATAAAGCACCACTACCTTCTCAAGAAAGAAGGCATTTGGATAATGATACCAACAAATAAGACTTCCATGTAAAGGAGATTATTTTTCCCCCATTTGCTACCACAGGTAAGGCGAGATGCTTGCGTTCCTCAACAACCTGAAAGTTCAGTGGAAGAGCTTGATGCATTTTTCACATCTTGCTGTGTCTTCTACGTGTTTGTTTACAAGCTGTCTAGACTTAAGAGTCAAGAAAAAAAGACAAAAGCCAAACTCATGAAAACATGAGCTATACATGGCCTGATGTCCAATGCATGTTACAAGCATTACCTGAAGGACAGAAGGGATAGCAGAATGAAGGACACTAGAATTTGTTTGAGCTCTTTTCCAATAGCTCAGCCTTTCCTACTGACTTATGTAGAAATTCCTCATAGGAACTTAGTTGCTGACAATTTATTGAGACCTACTGAAATGTCTTAATTCTACTTCTGTAACACTGTTACTTTTGCTTGAAACAAGTATAATGTCTTTACTCCTGATTGACCTGAAAGAATTTACAAAGCCAAATATATCCATCACCTACTTGTACTATATTACATTTACTATTATTTGTTTATGCCCCTCAGACTTAAATAATATTTGAAATATTTTCAGCCTGTTTTAGATTTTTATCATTCAGTCCCTTTTCTTATCACTGTTTACTAAAAAAGGGCAAAACCCAGTATGTTCATTCAGTGACTGCAGAATAAATCAAAGATTCATTTTTGACTATTTTGTGGTTTAAAATGTATATATATTAAATATATAAATGCAATAATATATATTAAGTAAATATGCATATAAAACCTATTTGTCACCAGTCAAGTCTGTGCTGTTTAATGGTTGCCTATTGTTTGTCATATTTTTCTTCTCAAAATTCAGATTTCTAACAAAGCTACTCGTCACTACTCATCCCTTCCGACCCGATACTCTCACAATGATGACAGAGCCGTCTAAAATACATATCAAATTTATTAACTTCCATAAAAATACTTTTCATGTTCTCGTTAAGAACAATTAACAAGCATGATAGACTGAACTAGTCTTTTTATGTAAAAATTATGCATATTACCCTAAATATTCATGATAATCAGTCTAGAACCCACCATGATATTGTAGGTATAAGACTAAAATTATCATCTAACTTAACATATGGACTGTGTGATAGCAAATATTTCCGTACTATGTTGTATATCATCAGCTGAGAATCCCAGAGTATCTAGTGTCAAACAGCTGCTAACAGCTCCACAGTAAAACATGACACAATGTATCATAACACCTCCAAAGAGGCAGCTGTGATCTATGGTGTCAAAAACTCCATTCAAGTAGGCTGTCAATGTGTACAAGGCCTCTGAGCTTTGATCCATCTGAAAGTATTATCAAAGATCCTCATCTATGAAGACAGAAACTAAACAATGGAAAACTTTTACTGTGTTGTTAAATCACTACACTGAATAAACAGGGGATGAAGACATGAATATCCAAAAGTTTTCAGAAAAAGAATACAAAAAGGTTTGCCAATTTAACTCATGTAATAGTATGAACAATAAAAGTATTTTTGTGATACTTATGATACATCTTCTTCGGTCATTTTGGAAAATGCAGAAAACAAGGAAAACAAAAGAGGAAGTTGCCATGAAGTCAAGGCATCCTCAAACATACAAAAAAATACTTTTCTCCCAAGTAATCTGTAGTTTAGGAAGGTAAGTGGTGTCTAATGCTGTCATACTGTACAGTATAACCATTCTTGACTGACTGATAAGGAAAGGGATTTCTGATGGATTAGCTAGGTATGCTGTGCCTTGATAAAATGAAAAGATAAAATGAAAGATTATATAATGTGGGACATAGCACTCAGTGAGAAGATTTACTAAGAACAAGGTAACATAGAAAATCAATTGCACTTATATTTGTAGAACAAAGAATAAAATTGTTTATTAATTATTTCCAGTTCTCTTTTTTGACATTTAAAAGAAAACTGTATATGATCCTATCCTAAGTTGGTCTTCATCATTCAGTAAATGCTGTCTTTTGATCATATTAACATATCTGCACAGAAGAGCTCTTAACAAGAAAATTGAAGGATTTATCTTAATTATAACATTATCTGTCCATGACATGAAGACAAAAAAAATTTTAATACTCCTCCTGTTTTCCAATATACCCTGGAGATGGACTGCATCCATACATATCTCTCAGGCTCTGAGATGCCATCCATTTACCTGCTGTCCTATTTTCTGTAATTACATATAGCTCCTCCCAAACCAGCCACACATGTTTACTGGGGGATTCTATTCACTATTGAAAACACTGTGAACACAGCTGTTCTCCCAGTGTACTCAGTGAAATAACACAGAAGCCTTTGGAAACTGATACTTAGATGCTTTAAATGACAGCCAGCAAAAATAAACAAACAGCATCTGGGGAAAGGAAAGAACACAGGAAAAAAAAAAAAAAAAAAGATGCATTTTAAACACACCCAGGAGTTAGAAGCTGATCTAAGTACTTGCAACTATGAGCAAAGAAAGAGGACAAATTACTTAAATGGAAAAAGGGAAAAAAGTGGAGGGAACAGTCAGTTAAAGGGACATTTCCTAATTCAAGATCTGAGTTTCTCAAACACGGCAAATATAAGCACAATTACTGCTCTTGCTTTGTGCTCTACCATACTGCTCCACTTGCCCATCTCTTGCTGCAACTCCATTCATCACTCCAACTTTTTTGGCTCAAGTCACTCTATTGATCTTATTCAAACTACATTTGCTTCTTCATCAGTTACCTCTTTCCAGTATTGTGCATACTACAGTAATAACATTTACCATGATACTAATAACTTTCTTTTGCTTACATTGTGTGGAATAATGACTGAAGGTGACTTAGAAATTAAAATCATATTAAAGGTACGGCATTGTTCGCACATAAGGGAAGGTTTAATACTGCAGAAACTTCTTGAGCATTGTGCAACTGGTACGCAAGGAATCCAATCCATGGTGGTTCCCTGAACAATACTGGCCAGAAACAGTACAGAGGGTGGAGCAGAGTGAAGACACTGTGGCCAGGCTCTGTGAATCACCACAGAAGATAGGAACTTTGTGGTACTGTGGAACTGATAAGCTGCATATTTGCTACCCTGGGCCAAAAATCTGTCATTTTCCAACAAACTGCTGTCCTTTGAGCTAACTTTGCTCATTATGAAGTCATAATAATACCAAAGGCTACCTGCCTCCAAAGTGCAACCACCCCTCAACCGAGCTTGCACACTGAATTTTCTTTATCTATACCTTTCAAAGCAAGAGAATTTTATACCAATCATAATACAGGCATGCATGACTAAAGTCACTCAATCTCCAGCTTGAAGGTGAAGAATAATATAAAATGGCTTAAGAAAGGGGGGATGTTAGGGAAGACATCATCATGGACAAGTCAGAGAAGATACCATCACAGACTATCTCTGACTCCTGGGATCAGTCGATGGGCTGAGCCTCCCTTTCCCCCCATAGAGATGCCTTTGGGTAAGATCTGGACTTTTCACATACTTCCATGGGAAAACTTGTAAATCTCTCTAGAGCTGCTCCTTTTAACTTAACGTGTTTGGTATATCTGCACATGCTTTTGCACACAGTATATTTATTACAGGCAATCCATAACAACCTGTACTTCTGTTGCTTTCAATAAACTGCACTAGTCACATTGCCAGCCACAAAAGTCTCTCCTTGGGCACCACCAGCTACTGTGGAGTGCGACTAGATGGGGAATGCAGTGCTACTAGTGAATCAAGAGCCACGAGAGTTCAACTATAATGAACGTGACCAGACTAATGGTGCCAAATTGGATATCACTTGGAATCTAAGCTTGGCCACACCCAGCCCCTCTGATACCTGAGGACAAACTGGAATGCAAGGGGTTTTATATTCTGCCAAATGACCTTACCCTTTTATGCGACAAAAAAAGGAATTTTTTTCTTCATTTTCACCCTTCTATCTCTCCATAGACTCTTGTACCATAGGTCATGCCTCTTTCCCTATCTCTCCCTCTTCTGAGTTCATAAGAACATCTACAAAAAAAATGCACTTCTCCATAGTAAAGTATTAATTTCTCATTACATTACCAGGTTCTTTTTGGAGATTTCCATAGAATCCTTCATGTTCTTCTTGACAATATTCTTTGAAGTCCTCTCCAAAATTCTCTTTCAAGATTTACATCTGGAAACTCATATGAACTTTTCTATCAGCAAACTCTAACATCTCTCAATTTTCCAAGTCCTGTTTTGTCATTCCCTTATTCTTCCCCATGCTGGCTAGCAAGTTGTCATGGTTTAGGGTCAGGGCGGCCCCTTAGACCTGTAAGAGATGCTCTCTGTTAACCCCCCTCCCTCCCCAAAGGGGAAGAGAAAAGGAATAAGGGAGAGAGACTCAGCAATTAAAAAAAGGAAACTAGAACAACTTTAATGAGAATAAGAATAATAAAAATAGAATATGTACAAATAGATACAAAACCAGCACTGAAAACAAACCCCCTGATGGTAACTACATCACTGTCACTGATGCTGTGGAGCAGGCACCAGGGGAGTCCCAGACTGAGCGCCGCAGCAGACGGGAGCTGTGTTCAGGAGCTGGATTCTGGTACCGGATTCAGGAACACACTGACTGGGATCCAAGGCAGAATGGACAGAGTCCTCCCTGGATGCTCCAAGGAAGGAACCGTAAGAGGACCTGAGCCAAGCCAAGCCAAGCTGGCAAAGCTGTCCAAGAGGGGAGGAAAGCCCAGAAGCCCCCAGTGTGCTGCACAAGACCCAGTAGTTGCCTTGGTCTGCACACCAATCCTTGGTAGTTACCAAGGGGTTTAACCATGGGGTGTTATCACTGCCAGCAGCAGACACTGTCTGTGAGAACAGGCTGCTAACTTCAGACAGTGCAGTTTGTTAGAAGAACTGAACTGAAATGTAAAATCACTCAACAGAATTAGTTCTGTTCTCACTCAAACCAGGACATAGATTATCATTAAAAAAAGCTTTTTACCCATTATTTCTGTACTCTCTTACACTTGATAAATTTGTTACCGACTGAGTTGCTAAACACATACTCAAGTCTCCAATTTGTAAACCTGATCCTGGTTTTCATTCATTATCCAGAAGTTTTAAAATTCTGATAGATTTCTTCCTCATATCTAAGTATTCTCCCATTTTCAGTATTAAAAGTTACAGTGATTTTATTGATAATTCTATAACAACTGTTCTTCCTCATTTCTGAGCACAGATAGTGTGATGTTCAGTGATTCTACAGTATTTGGAAAGTAGATCCATCTTTCACATCATCATTACACAGAAGAAACATTCACCGCAGAAATTCTGGTTTTGTTTCACACCAAAAAAAGACATCAGCACTACAAAACCAAAAGTTAAAATGGCATAAAAGGTACAAGACCATACAGAAAAATACTCACATTTTCTTAAGCAGGGACATTTATGCTATTACTTAGTTCAATAGTTAAGAATAAGAGGTCATTAACCATAATTCTCCTGGTTTTGACAGATAACATTACATTGAAGTGTTCTTAATATGTTAAAGATGATGCATAAACACTAATATTTTAACATGTTCCCAAACACCAGAGAACTATCATAATAGCCAAAATCTGCAATTTTTCTTTTGAGTTATTCAAGCAGTTGTACCCTGTCTCTGTTCAGATGTTCAGAAACAGGTTGCCCTTTTTTTTTTAGTGTCATTTGTAGAAAATATAACTGAAATTTGATTTGATTACTTAATTTTTGTAATTGAATAGTGATATCCCCCAACAAAGCAGCTGCAGAGACACAGCCAGAGGATAAAGTAATAGAGTATAATGAAGTGAAATCATATGATGAGGACATCCTATTACAGTTGTGAGATTTCCACTGTGTTTATCTCCATTTTAATTACAATATTGCTTCCTTTAATACACATAGCAAGGATATAAACTAATACCATATTTGATTCTAACTCTGATTGCTTCCTGTTGATCTGAGGAGTAGAACTGCCAAGAATATTCAAGGTCTGTGTTTTATAAATAACTGTAAAATCTTCTTAAAAGCTTCTGTGACTTTTTGAACTAAATTTGAGGCCTGTAAACTCTGAGTTCCATTCAAAAGCATGAAGCTCTATACAGGTATACAGCCACATAGATATGAGAACAAGTCTGCATATAGATATTTTAGTAAATGCCAAGCACATGAGTTTTGTAAAGTTTACAAGATCATCAACCAGTCCTACTGCTTGTTCTAACACATACTGGTAGGAATGTCTGCGGTCACTTCCTTACCGTCTAAAAGGATGGTGTTGAGGAAAACAAAGGTTGTATAGGAAGGTCAGGTCATAGCAAGCCACCTCCGTTATGCAAATTGTACTGTTTACATCAAATGATGGAATCAAGCTTTTTTCTGTCTTAAAAATAATTATGAGGAACACCTGACTGCTAGTCACTTCCTAGAGATTCATACATTCACAGAGTACAAAAGATAAATGGTTAGCTTAAAAAATGAATAATACAACATTCCAGTATTATTTTTCCACAGTTTCAAGGAATGCACATATTTGTACACACTAATTCACACACATACATATATATGCATAGATATATACACAAGTACTTAGAATTAAATGATTGTATTTGAACAGTCCTGAAAGTTCAGGTTAAAAAATTACTATGAGTGTCTGGTATTATTACTATATGTTAAATGCAAAGGCCAAAACCATGTTAACTCCTGTTTTTTTTGTTTTGTTTTGTTTTTACTTTATAAAGGATCACTGAACATGTCCATACTCAGACAATTCTGAATAGACATTCTGCTGAAATTTCTCTAAAACTTATGAACAAAGTTATTTTTGAACTACTTAATTACTACTAAGATTAAAGAAAACACTCCCAGCAAATGCTTCACAATCATAAAACGTATTAGCTTTTCCTCTTCCCTCCAAAAAGAGGAATTAGAGCTACTGTAGCATTCCTTAATTGACTGCAAATTTAAAAGGACTTCTTTATGGTTCTGTTTTGTACTCACAGTCGACAAAGAATGAGTAAACATTTATCAAAAACAAAAGATGTTTCACAGCAGAAGCAACATACCACTAGCAGGGAAGACATATGTGACTGAGACATCCAGTATTTAATGTCTTAAATAACCTTACAGCAATTTTTCATCTTGTGAATTTGCCATGTCATATAAAAATCGGTACTTAACTAATGTTTTCAAAGGGAATATGAAATTAATGAGAAGAAATAGGAGCAAATGCTAAGAAATAGAAAGTTAAAATTGGGATACTTTTGATCACCAGAAATATCAGTTCCCTCTCTCTTTTTAACATTTCTAGTTTGTTGAAGAACAAACCGTGTTTGGCATAATTAACACTAAGATCTTCAGAACTCAATGACTGAAAATAATTGCTTCTCTCCTTTCTTTCCTGAGTACGCTGAAGCCCAACCTAAAGATTTAGAGCTGACTGGACAAATATAAAGGATGTCAGAAACAGTGACCGCTGACATGCCATTCAAGGCACATGGAAGAGAGTTCAGGCTTGAATGCCTCTAAACTGCTCATTGGTAAGATCAGCTATCAGTGAGACACAGTGTAAGTCAGCACAATTCACTGAGCCTGCTATGACCTTAAAATCATTGCTCCTGGGGCATGTTCATCCACCAATTAGTTTATACGCTCACTGGAAATCCATTGCTCAGTAAATGCACTGGTTTCTCATTCCACGGTGTTGATGAAGTGTGTGTGATGGCTTTCTCTTCACAACTTGACCCCTAAAGCTGACCCATCTGGAACTAAAGTATTCATGCTTCTTGAGCACATCCTTGGTTATCACAGAGTCTGATATTTTCTTTAAAAAACACCATTATTCACTGTTTTTCCCTCCTCTTGGTTAAAAATGTTTTGCAACCAATAAAACACAGATAACTTTTTAGGGGGAAGAAATTTAGTGTACTGAAGTATGTATGTAAAAGGAACTTAAGTTATGTAAAACATGATTTCTGATAAGGTTGGTATGAAAACTGTAAATCCTGTTCTGCTCAGAGAACAGTGAAGCCCAAATATTAATTCATTGCAGTATATAACTTTTGCTATGAATGCCATAAAAATGTAAAAAAACAGAGCAACACCCCCCCCCCAAACAAAACAACAAAAACCCCCACAAACACAAACACCAACCAAAAAAAACAAACCCCGACAAACAAAAACCCAGTGAAACCAACTCAAACAAAACCCCCACATTCACAGCAGGGTTACAGCTATCACCACAACATGGTAGGAGAGAATTTTCTGTTAGGCATTTATGGAACAAACTTATGACATCTATTTAAAAATAACATAGTTAAAAGTACAATATATATTGTGCACTTGTCTCTGTAGAATAGTCTTATTTTACTCCAGGTCTCCAAGTGCATTAAGACCCCACTTCCACCAGATTTCAAACCACAAATTTTCAAACAAATTTCTAAAAGATAAACAACTAAAAATATGCAAATACTTTCACTAGGTTTATTCCACAGTTTGGGATTAATTTTCATAACTGGTACTATCAGTGCTTTTTACTAACAATATGAAGAATAACAGCTCATCTAAGAGAACACAGTAAAAAAAAAAATAAAGCTATGGGGTTACTCATTGTGTTCCTTATATATGTTCTCCAGTCAAGTAAAAAAACCCCCTAGTATTATGAATACGTTTGTCAAAAAGTGACTGTCCTTACTTTTCATAGGAAAAAAAGGAAAAAACGCAGTTATATTTTTCAGCTTTTGAAGAAATTCAGAAATCATTTTGCCTTCTCTTTGAGAGTGGGTATTCAGTGGGTGGAGTTAAGGGTATCACTTTTTTTCTTTTACATATCCCCTACTTCTTTCAGTGAGATATTGGAAAAGGAAGAAAAGAAAATAATAAAATACTATATTTAGAAATATTATTACTATATTACTATATATACACTATATTTATAAATATTATTATAAAGCCAAAGCTGTTAGTCATTTTCTGGAAAACAGCAATTAGCAGTAAGACTTGTTAAGCATCCTGAATATATTTTTTCTTGTTCTTCATAATAAGAGTTTAACTTCAGCTGCAAGAACAACTTCAGCTGTTGTAATACAAAGTGGTGTGATACTTAGAAAAAATTATACCTCAACTTTTAAACAATATTAATAAAAATATAAAGAATTAATGATGGATATATTATGTAGGTGAAGGATAAGCTATCTTGCTAAATTTCAAATGCTATATGTAAACAGAATCAGCTGTGATAGAAAATGACAAATGTCTAGCAAAAGACAGAGATAGAAAAAGTCCTATTAGAAATAAGATGCTCATTTTAATTAGACAATTAGCTGTGTGAAAGATTTGTATGATGAGATAGTTGATATTCATGTCTTTGAGCCTTTGAATAACAATTATGAATCTTTATAAAAGCTATAAACTTTATTTATTTGTTGAAATTCACCACAAAATTATGCCGTTAATAAAGGCATTACTAAGGGTTGAAACTCTGAAACAAATTACTGCATCCCAGCCAGTTACCTAACACCACCTGAGTCATGGTAACCTAGCTTGTGACAAAGCAAAAATTATCTGACCATGTATTATATATTTGAAACTTAAGGTAAATTCTCTAACTTTTGTTAGACAAGTGAGAATAGCTGATCATGATGGTCTTCAATACTTTAGGAGAAATTTTAGGAGAAATTTTCATAGCAAACAATATTTTTGCCATGAATATATGAAAAATTGTACACCTATAAACTTAGTCTTTCACTTGCTACCAATGTCATGTCATGTAAAGCTTTATAAGAGTGATAGAGCCCCTCTCTGTATTTAGACCCAGAGAAAGTTTACAAAATAAAACCTGAATTTTGAATACGTATTTTCTTTTCTTTTTTTTTTAAAGGAAATCTTCTCATATACTTTTCCATAAAAGGGAGTGATTGGAACCTTCTCAAGTAGTTTTCCAACTACAGATCAGGATTATTATTTACTTCAAAATAATTAGAATACATTGCATAGCTATTCATTATCATATTCATAAGTTTTGTGACACTTTATCCCAACAGATAGTGAGATACCTGATCGTTAGGAGAATGCAACACAGCAAACACTTAGAATACTGCAATACACCACAAACTAAGCATTCTGAATTAACAACAATCACAGTGGTCTGCTTCAGTGAGTTGGTTAAATAACACAGCACCATCACAGAAGGTCTATCCTTCATTTTGCCTCCTACACTTCTCCTGGCTATGTGATCCTGTAAGACACACACTGTTCATGCAAACTGCTACTTGTTGAATATCTCCTTTAGTTAATTTATTAAATTTTCAGAAGACTGTACAGTTTTCTACTGTGTTAGTAAATTGCATCAACTCAGAACATCTTTCAGCCCATGAGTTGCTGTGCTGCTGGAAGAGGACTTAGGAAAGAAGGATTGAGGAAAAGGGTGCTCAGAAGAAGAAACACGCAATGTGCGAGTCTTCAGCAGCAGCAAGTTATCAAATAATCTCAGCTGTTCATAAATGTATAAAACCTGAAAAAGTGCTCTGGGCTATTTCTTTCTTCCAGAAAGAAGAGATATTGTAATGATAGCCACTAAGAGATTATGGATTCAAGATCATTCTGAGAGGAAGAAAACTGAAGACCCACAATGAAAATGTAGACAAATTAAAGCTGCAAGGACACATCTGAAGAATGAGTAATGGCACAAACTACAGCCCACTCAAAAAGCCCAGTTCCAAATTACGTCATCTAGTGACTTTTCCACAATTAAGAGTGGAGATTAAGGGTGGAGTTTCAAAGCTTTATTTGCACCTTAATTTGAGCAAACCATGGCGTGCTCTTAAAATGGGGCAGTCCTTTTATTTCCCTCTGCTAGCATACTTCAACATTTCCCATGCTATCGCAGAGTAAGCTGGATTAGGGAGCTGAACCAGCTGAAGACTAGCCCTACCCAAAAAAGACATTAAAAAAAAATCAGATTAGTCAGATCACCTGGCACTAACTGTGCAGTCGCATAGTTTGATTCCAAGATTAAGATAAAGCCATAAAACAGCTAAAGGTGGAAAATGAACCATTTGAATCGACTGTGGTCTAGACTTAGTAGAGGTTTAGCATACAATGAAATAATATATCTCAGCCTATACTTATATGCTGCAGTATTTAAATCTAGTTTTTAAGTTTCATTTCCATTATCCAGTTTAAATCATATTGCTGTTTTCTTTCTTTGGGTTCTGTTTGGTTTGGTTTGGTTTTTCTCTTATGCTCCTTCTTGTGTCTTTCATGGCCATGTGATTTCTTGTCCTCAGATACTGTTGACAGGCAACTGCAAAAGCTGATACCAGTATACACCGAAGAATCACTTCTCTTAAAATTAGCTTCTTCCATTGGTAAAGAACCATGCAGCACAAATGCTTCATTACAAGCTTGTGCAAGTTTTATCCTGAAAACTATGTGCTTCACTGTCCCAGAGAAATAGAACTGTCTTCGGTTGTTATGAACAAGATCAGGCTCAGAAGGATTGACACTTGAGCCAGTGAAGATCTCACAGTGTAACAGGTTGACAAATGGAAAAACAATTTGTGAAAATAAATGTCAAAACTGCTTCTGCTTCAGCAGGTTTGAAATTCTGACCAATTTAAAATCACATAAGCCTTCTACTAGATCTTCCTGCTGAAGAAACAGTTAAAATATTTCCAAAGATTGTAAAATTTTTCATATTAAAATTGCTTACATTTTGTGCAGTCACATTTGTACAGTAATATCTGTTTTTTGGGGATACCTAAATCACACATTCCTCACTAATGAACCAATACCTGAACTAATGTAGTTTTTAACACAGGTGTGATGTTCAATTCACAGTAATGTACATATATATAAATAGATTTTTGCATCTCTATCAAAACACTCTTGATGCAAGTTCACCCTCAAGTGCAGCACATATTGTCCAACCTTACATAAATGCAGTCCTTAAGAAAAATGTTAAGCATCAGATTTCAGTTCTTGCAAAGTGGAGATCTGAACAGAAAGATCTGCTGGGGTATTGCAGAAGATCAACAGTTCACCCTTCCGTACTTTTTCTAAAACAAGATCCTCTATAGTGGTGGAGACAGAGAACCTGACACAGAAGAGGAAACAATGCTGCACCTCAAGCTATTCCAGGCTTTTATTTAGTAATGGGCAGAAACAGAAAGTCATTGCTATGATAAAAAAAAAAAAGCTTTAAGATGTATTAAGGAAAAAAAAACAAAAACAAAAACAAAAACCAACCAAACAAACTGAACAATTTTCCAAGTAGTAGTTACATATAGGTTCAACTCTGATTTACAATGGAGCCTCAGAATGAGCACCTTTTGTCTGTAAAGTAAGTTATTAGACAAGGTCTGCTCCAGAAACTGGTTTAATTATATTTCTAAAATTCATCTGCACAGAAGTCAAGGTTTTTTTATAAAAAAAGGTAGAAGTAGGCCACAGTAACTAGCACTGACGCAAGTTATAATATCAGAATCAAACATGAGTTTCCTTTATAGTTTTATAGAATTACATTGAAAAGTATGTAGCTTTTCAAACATACAACTTCTGATCCACAAGAAACAAGTATCATTCTGCTGTCTATGCTATACGCCTGCTTACTGTGCCTTCAATAAACATGGCTTAAACATTATGCTCTTCTTCTAAACTCATGTCTATAATTTTACTGTGAGATACAGAATTCCCACAGTAATAATTTTGCTGTGCTTTGCATAATCTGTGAGGCTATGACAGAAAGTAGCCATTAGACAATTGTTTTATGTCAAAATTCTTCTACGTATCTAAGAAAATATTACTAGAAAGCAAATACAGCCTGTAGGAACTAAACTGAACAGCAAATGAGCAAGCTTTGTCATTCACTGTCATAGCCAGCCTGATCTGCATGAGCAACCTTTTATTCTTTTCTGACCTCAGTGTGAAGGTGATATCTTTCAAGCATGGTGACTAAACCTGTTAAACTACAAATCAAGAGATGTACAGAATTGTTACAGAAGTAACAAAGACTAGTTTTAATGCAAAATCTAGAATTAAATTCCCAAACTAAGAACCTCACTCTAGGAAAATGTATTGAAGAAGAACAATTTAACCAATGAATCACATAATCAGAAAGAGAATGTACCTACATTTGCTATTATTTTTAGCATTTTCTTCTCACATTCAGTTTATAAGAAAGTATTGAAAATCAGTATATTGTAGTATCAAACCTGTGTAAAGTGTTCCTTAGATTTTTCACAATTAACATTGTGCCCATTTTATATAAAATCAAACCTAGAAGAGTTACAGGAAACATCCATATCACTCATCTAGTTTTACAGTCCACAGTTTAATAGATGTGACAGTTCTAGGAAACATTAGGAATCCTAATAAATGTCAAAAGGTTTAGTTTCACCAGAAGCTTTGGGGAAGATTTCATATTTTTGTCTCTCACAGAGCATTCCACATAATTCTGGACCTAGTCATTAAGAGGGGAAAAAATGCAACATAACAACACAGCCTGTAAAAAATCTTGCATTGCACGTCATCAACAAGCAGAAAGAACTGGCGCTAAGCCAAGAGCTGTTCAATAGGTCTTCAAGAGACAGTTGTTAAGAGTTAACAGAATACAATCTACAATCCTCTTGCCTACAAAAAAGACACATCACTTTTACCTGACAAGATCTCTCATGTAACTTTACATTCCCAAATTTGGTCCTACATGTTAAATTTTGCAATTCAAGTAAAACTTAGAGATAAAATATTCATAACACTGTTCCTAGAGTGCTTATTTTGGTAGTTTATCCAAAGTAAATCTTCCATTTCTTATTCATTAACTCCCATATAAGAAAAGCCAACATATTAATAAAAATAACATTTTTAAAAGTGAGCTATGGTAAAATATTCACAAAATATTACAAAGTAACTCACATTCTTTATAGTAAAAGACAGAAAAGACAGAATGAGTACAGTCCAATAGGTCAAAGATGACAAAGCAAGATACTCAACCTCTTTTCCAAAGATGGGAGATTAGAGAGGACCTTGCTTTGTTTCCTTTGAGCTTTTTGCATATTGCTGCTTGAGAGTGTGTCGACAAAGGAATTTGCCTAGAATAATTGTAGCTATTTTGTACTAGCAGAGAGTTAGTACAAAATAGCTACAATTATTCTAGGCAAATTCCTAGAATGACTTACCTACTGCTAAGCATTCATATTGTAGATGAACTTAACTCCAAATTCTATTTCCTATGGGACAGCAACATCCAAAGCAAACGTACTTAATTTTTAATTCTACAATAACATACTCTAAGAAACAAGCTCTAAACTTATTAGGTAGGGGCCAAAAAAAGCATCAGAAATGAAAAAAAAAAAAAAAAGAAATAATTTGGCTCAAATATTTTTGTGGTATTCAGGCATATTGTTAAAATTCATCCTGAGATCAAAGTGCAGGCATTATGGTTTTAAAGTGATGCTTTGAGCACAATCAGTAAGTAATAGCTGACTAAAACTAAACAGAGTCTGAAATGGCACACTTGAGAAGTCTAAATTAGTTCACACTTCTCCAAAGACTCTACTTAATGGAGGTATGAATCCTCCAAAACAACCCAAAGAAGGGCAGATATGTAGCAGATGTAACCTTGCTGCTGTCACCCCATGTACCAGGGGGAAAGGAAAACATTTGCTACTGTTTCAGTGAGTACCAGTGGGACAAGCCTTGAGGCTTCCTTTGACTCTGTGGGAGTGCAAAAGACCTTCTTCAGCCAGTGACTGCCTGTTCAAGTGGAAGATGGTTCATAGAGAAGAGTACATGGTACTACAGCCAACTGGAGAAGATATGAACGCCCCAAAACCTAAAAGCTTTCGTTTTGCATTTTTGCAGACAGTAAAAAAAAATTCTTTAAGTCACAAAACAGATCTGAAGGCAAAAATCCATAGGCTTTATTAGAGATCTAACAACTACTTGTGCCATTTGTGAATATTTTTAATACTTCATATTCCTTCTATTCATGTCTTTTTGGTTCACCCATCTAAAAATACATCTGTTCCTGCCTTAACTATATGTATATATTTATGTATGCTGAACTGACATTTTCTCCAAGATGACAATGGAAAAAATGCATTTGATATGTTTAAAACCATAAATATTTCAGTCTAAGAATAAAATTTTATAAAGCACTCACTCTGGGCCAGAACATCCTTTTAATCTACAGTGACATTGTGACATTGAATTATGTGCAGTACTGCACCTACATCAATGAGAAATATTTAATATCATAATAGAGCTTAAAATATTATAAGCTCTAGTCCTAGTTTTAAAATAGTCTCAAAGACAAAATGCAGCAAATTGAAATATTAAATGTCATTTGAACTCATTCTTAGAGGATTTGGAAGTTTGAAATACATTTTTAGCTACTAAAATTTGTAAATGGCTTTGTTAGTCAATCCTCTCACTAAAGAGAACTAAAAAAGAGATTTTAGTATTTTAAAATAAATACATTTTAAAACTGTTACAGAAAGTACATTTAATTCTTTTAGTTTTAAATAAGATTTAGCTAATCTAATGTATAGGTACTATTTCCAACTGCATGTATTGCCAGATCTAGGTTAATTTTGTGGGCATTTTGAATGACTAGCATAAAATGAATAAATTATTGTTGTCACATTTTAGAAAACATCTATGATTCTTAGGTCTGCACCTTGTAAGATGATTACAATTTTTCCTGTATGATTTCAGTACTGCTGATGTAATTGGAATAATTTAAATAAATTTACCCCTCCACTTGAAATGTGAGATCTCCTGTGTCCCTCAATTAAATAAATAAGGATTTACCATTAAAGTTATGATAAAAAAACATTCTTGTTCTACATCTATATAAACTTAGTTTTGCTATATATTTTTTGCAGAAGACAAAAGGTTTTGTTTTCACTGTGTAAATAGAACAGACACTGAAAATTTGTTTTTCAAAGATATTTTAAAAAGCATTACAATCTGATCTGATGTGAAACCATGTAGGTTCTAAAAGTAGTGATTAGAAAATATCAAGTAGTGACAAATTCACTACAGGTGAAAAGATGTTGTTTTTCTTCGAACACATTTGCACAAGGACAACAATTTGTATTCTTGTTAACTGTTTTCTTGAGGGTGTTCAAGATGACGAAGTCAATTTGTTAACATGAAAGCCACAGGCAACATTGGGGTTGGGAAACTGGAGCTCTATGATGGTTAGGGCTGATGGCAGAGCGGGTCTCGCGGTGACTTGAATAATGACAGGATTTAGGATATGCTAAGCTCACTTTATTACACTGTGCTCAAAATGCATCAAAGAACAACATAATTTCTAAGCTCTGAATTATTATCAGTGAGCTGCAGTTAAGGATAAGAAATGTTGCTAAGTTTTGCATAATACTTGCCATTACAAGTAAGCACTGCTTTTCCATTCTTCCAAAAATGCCATTTAAAGGTTTCTGCACTTCTGCTAAACCTAGACTGTAAGTGCCATGCTTGAATCTATTTTTTTGGATGTATGCCCAACAATAAATGATCCACAATGATCTGAGGACAGCACTCTCATCCAAGAACTTAATCAGATTAATGATGTATTTGTTTTATAAAAAATGAATAACATTAAGCTTGAGAATACCTAATTTACATATTAAATGGTTGAAGGGGAGAAAAATACTAGTGGTTTTATAAAATTAAGATTACAAAATTGACTATTGTCTTGAAAATCTGCTTCTAAATTGCAGAGATGCAAAATAATAAATAAGTGTTCATTAGCAGTGTTGATGTAAATTCATGAGTCGATGTTTATTTGTTCAAAAGACTTAATGATGTTTACATTTACAAACAATTTATTAAGAGCAATGTTGATATCACAACAAAGCAATGGCAATAACACCAACATTGCTCACAGAAGCTTCCAGCTCTTTTGGCTTAATGACTAATTCATATTTTAAAAAAATTTTACTATAGACTTAAGATGATGAAGGATGTGCTAAGGAGAAGTGTGAAAGCAGCAGTTACACTGTTTACATCGGGTTTAGTTTTATACAAACCAAACAGATACCTAACAGAATGAATTCAATTATTCAAAACTTGCAGACCTCATAGGGTTAAGGAGGAAAAGAAAAAAAAAACCTTAATATTTTGAATTGATTTCTTCCATGTTCCAGATTTTCTCTACCAACTTCATTATTTCATAAAATATTACAAACTAGCTCCCATAACAATGGATTAGTCTGCAAGTGAGTTACTTAATTATTGGAGAATATGATTTATTGGCACCAAATATAGCATTCTTCCTTTGTCATGTCAAGAGTAAATTAATGGTTCTAATTGTATACCAGTAGAGCCTGTCTATTTCCAAATCCCAGTGAGTTAAACTGCACATGGGAAAACAATGAGGAAAACAAAATAAGCAGTAGATGGAACAGTGAAGATCACTCTGGCATTTGCTACTTGGCATGGTAAATCTACTGTCTATAGTCATATAACTCAACAAGCATTATGTCCCCCACTTTACGACAAATTCCCTCTGCCTTTATGCAATAAACATTTTCATTTGATAAAACAGACTCTTGCCTGGGGAAACAGAACTTTTGCAAAGAACCAAGACGGTCCATAAGCATACATATGATTCAGAACACTCCTGGAAACATTCCTAGGCCAAGCACAGGACATAATAGATGCACAACCCAATCTGAAGTATCAGACAGTAGTTTCCAACAGACTCTGTTAGAAGAGCAAGAAACAGCATCTTCCTGTTGGCAACAGCATCACCCATAACAATTTTATATGCCTCATTAAATAGATTGGAACAGGAATGCTTCCCAGTACCACCTCCAAAAAGCAGGACCTCAGAAAGTAAAGACAACAAAACAACTGTTCCTTCCTTTGCTGGGAGGGAGTGGGAAAAATATTCACAAAAGGCGATGCTAGCAAAATTGCACTTGCAATGACAGACAATATACTCAAAGCCAGAAGAAGAAAAGAAGATGACAGTTGAGTTTCTCCAGAAGAGGGGAAGGTAGGGGTGGGAAATCAGGGACTTATATGAGGATTTCAACAAACTTGCTTCCCTACCGATGTACAAAACTCAAATTGTTTGGCACTTCTATTGAAAATCCAGGCCTACAACTGAGTAGAATAGGAACAGCAATTGCTAGCAGACTTGTATCAACAGAGCCCAGCAGTTGGCTCTATTTCAGCTCCTATCTAATCCTTATATTATACTGTGTTCATCACCACAGTATGTGAATTCCCACTAATGCGATGTTATAGCTAAAAAACAAAGCCCACAGCAAAATACTTGCAACTCAGGAAATCCGCAATTAATATTCCAGCACAGACTTAACTGTGTTCCAGTACCCCCCACCACTCTTCATCCGTGAGTTCATGCTAGTTATACTTCTGATGTAGGTCACAATGTGATATTAATCCATATGTTCTGCCTGATAAATTGACAGCCTACCACAAATGGGACACAAACGTCACCATAGCTTCTACATGCCAGAGTACTATCTGCATGTGTTTGTAAGTTAATGTGACTATTGTACAGCATGTTCAGGCTAGGAAAATTTTTCACAATATAATAAAAAAAAAAAAAGATCTGTTTTCTAACTTAATACTGTCTACAATACTGTCTGTGACAATCTTGTATCCTATTATCTAGATTTTAATTTCACTCTTCAAATACAAAAAATTAATCCAACTCGATAAAGCAAAAATTCAACATTGACCCCATAATGATTTATATCAATAGATCAACAGTAGCCTATTGCGCATGCGGCTGTTCCATAAAATGTGCAAATACATACAAAAAGAGAAACATGGCAAATACATAAGCAGTTGTCCCAGTAATAGATGATTTTCAAACTAGTTTCACTATACCAGTTTTGTAACACAATCCTGTGATGCAATTCTATGACTAAAATACAGACATGACACACGCTGATCTTAAACAACTTCTGCTTTCATGTCCTCCCTAGCTAGATAATATCCTTCAGAATCTGTTTCCCTGGAAGTGTTGGGAAAACTGCTATGCTTACTGTACTGGAATAGTGCCTTGTACTGGGCATAATGGGCAGGTTCTGGTAACAGAGGGTCTAGGAAAAAACTGCATGGGACAAGGGCATGAACTGTACTGCACTAGACAGAGCTGTCTCTGAAACCTGTGGGAGCAACTCATTTCCCCCCAAAAATTCAACCAAAGGAATACACAGTGCTTCTGCTGAGAAAGAGTAGCAGCCACTGGGGGAGGAGAAATGGAGGATGTGGAAGATAATACTGGGAGACATGTGCTTGGAAGATGGCCAGAATAGGTACATCCCAAGAAGGAGGATGATGCATGGGTAAGCTGTACTGAAGCCAGACCACTCCCAGAGCAGTAGACATTCTGTTAAAACTTAACTTGCAAAGTGAGAAGAACATAAATGTTAGGTCTATAAAGCAGCAGTAATCGTACTTCTTAATGTGGTCTGCACATGGTTTACTTATTTGCACATGTAAGTGGACTCCAGTGAAAAGCCATGAAGCCTGTACATTAACTCATGATGACGTGTCTCGCTTCAATTTGATGACAATGTGACCTATGCACTGAGAATTTACATTCATGTTTCTGACTTGAATTTTTTTTTAAAAAAATAAATCCTAATATTCTGAAGTTACAAAAACTCATGTTAAATGTTGCATTTGTTTTGTAGGTGGGATGGTCAATAAAGAAATTGTACCATGAATTTTATTACAACAGTCAAAATTGTAGGTAAAGAATGTTTTTTTTTAGTGAGGTTATACTCACCAGAGATCCTGAGCATGGTGACAAAAGTAATAAAAATCTATCCACTTTTCTTTTTGGTAGGTTCATGCCATTTTATAATGCAAGAGTACCAGGTTTTAGGGTGCTGTTCAGATTAGCCATGTCTTGAAGAGAATATAATTCTTTTTCTTTGCTGAATGAATGCCATTATTTGGCTGCAGGTTATAAGTACAGTTATATTTCCAAGAATTTTATTTCTGTGTATAACAGCTCAAGAATAGGAGTATTACTTATGTTCCATTTCATAGTTCTGTAAGTGTTTTGACCCCACATAGAAATTTGAAGACTTCCTCTGAATAGACCCTTCTATTCACATGATTTTTTCTATATTATTTTATTAATATAAATATGCTTCACCTAGAGAAAGCAAGTCTTACATAATACACGAGGCATCTTATTACATTGTGATAACTTTAAATAGAGCCTTTTGACTATGAAACTTATTTTTTTCTATTTAAGTGGATATAAACTATGTGGACAATGAGAAACAAAATATTTTTAAATAACCTTCCAGTGATATTAAATAAGAAGAAACTATTTAAATATTTTCAAATTCAAGTAAAACACCCATAAAAACCATGCTTGAATAATAAAGCAGTGAAATAGATTATCTTGTTTCACAGGATTTTTTAAGTGTTTGATAGCTGAATATTTTTTTTTTTATGAGTGTCATTTTAGATTTGTGTCTGCTACTCTGTCAGAAAGGTAAGTGCTATCATATTACTCTGGCTAGAATATATTTGTGACTCAGCATCTCTGTTTTTTTGCAGTGATTTCAGAAAAGCATTAAATCTGTGGCAGCCTTACAATTGCTGTAAGAGCAGAAGCTGTTTGCCATGACTCAGGACAACTTTTCCAAAACAAAATATTATTTCACAATCTGCCAGATGATGAAATTAGAAAGTGAGATGCTGTGTTTTAGATTAGCTTTTGGTTAGTTGATAAATGTTTAGCAAGTATTTTCCAAGGCCTTCATTATCAGAATTCTCCTTCTTGCATCCAGTTCATTGTTTCACACTGATGTTGCCATGAATTCACCTGGCCCTCACCTATTTCAGCCCTGCTAGTGGCTGAATACCAAGGGAAATCTGTCTGATTTAGAAGCTGCTGTCTGCTCCATTTTGTCTTCATGGAAGTTGCAGCACAGGCTGATGGTATAGCCATACCAATACATACCATGCTCAAGCATAAAAGAGCCTTGAATATGGGAAATGTAATGTACCATTAAAAACAGGTAACTCTTTATGAGCATCACTGCACGCCCAGTGCTACCAGAAGGAACAATTCCACTCTTAACATTGTGGGGCAGATCCACCCTCCAGCTTGTACTGGCTCTCCAGAGATCCCTGAGTGGCCTCAGCATGGTGTAAGAGGTGAATGACAGCATGAAACAGTCAAAAAAGGAGAACATGGGCCTACATCATCAGTGCTACCTGAAGTGTTTAGTTCTGCCATCCCCCATGATCTAAACTTTTAGTCCTGACTCTTCACTTGCTGTTCATATTCCTTTACTGCCTAAGCGTGGTGATGAGGCAGATTGGATATGAGAGTCTTAGGGGAAGGACAAGAGGGGCAATCTTCACCTTCAGCAGCAGAGGCATTATAGGATGGGCTTAAAATATTTGTGCAAACTATTAAAGAGTTTCATTCTTTTTCACAAGCTACTTTGAGCGACCCTGTAATTCTCACTAATGGCTACAGAGCCAGGTGAATTAGTAAGCCATGTCCCACACATCTGTTCTCAGGAGAGAAAGGAAAGCCTGAATAAAGACAGAAGCACTATGGATGCTAAGATGCCTTTTCTCTGAGCACTATGGGAAAAAAAGGAAACTTGGATGCAAGAGTGCTTAAATACTGAAAGTGAAGATTCTGATAAATGTAAAATTTTTAAAGTTATCTTTAGGACAGTATCAGAGGGACTTTCACAATATAAATTGTTAAGGCTATTTTCTATCTCTAAAGAATGAGCTACACTGCATATGTGCTTGATGTATTTGCAAGGAAACCAGGTACATCTTGTATTAGCAAAGCATAATGAACTGCAACGACCAAAAGGAACTTGGGCCAATGACAAAGAAGAGCATTGTCATCACTAAGGAAACTATAGAACAAGAACATTATAAGATAACTACAAGAAGGACTGATAGACAATTTTAATCTGTTAAAAGGAAGGAGCTGCCTACAGTCCACCCAGAGGACAGTGATGGGTGACCTCCAGGGGGTCCAGAGAGACCATCCAAGACCCCTCAGAGACTACCCACATGTGTGATAACTATGTAAATATGATAATTAGTTTGAGGAAACATAATAAATATGTATAAACATTGTAGGAATTTTAATACATATGTATATGATATGGTAATGCGAACTTGGACTGGTGTGATGCATGGTACGCATGTTAGGTGGAGCGATCCCCCTTGCATCCAGCACTGCAATAAAGAAATGCCTGCTCCTTAATACTATGTTAAATTGATAATTGGTGTCAAGAGGTTTATTTCCAATTTCAGTAACATTTAACATCCAAATAACATGTTAGTTGTAAAAAGAATAAAATCTCCTCTTTAAAGGAAGCATTTAAAGTTGTTTTGTTTTGTTTTTTTTTAATCCAAAATGGAATACTGTAATTATCCAGACAAAATATTATACTATTGCCAGTTAGGAAAATATTCGACATTTTTCTAAGGTCAATTTTTGCTACCTGATGCATTTGTTATTTAAAACATTGATACATTAATAAAAATATACAAGTGATTTAATTATAAAGTTTGAAAAAGTAACCCTCAAAATAGATTAGTGCACCAACAGCAATCCTGTTAATTGAAGCATCATTAAAGTGTCAGTGACTCTAACAACACCAGTTGCAATCCCTTACTAATTTAACATTACATTTCCATTTCTTCTTCTAATCTCATCTAATTTATCTTTCTTATTTCCTTGCTTCTGGATATGCTAGGTTCGCCACCCAATGAGTATAGTCATTCACTTTTAACAGTAAAACAAAACTATTTGAGGGGAATAATCTCCCTGCAAAACCAACACAGGATAAAGAGCTCTTATTTATCGAGCATTTTGTGCCTTGAATTGAAGCATTATCGCAAAGAGTGAGCAATAAACAAAAACACCTCAGGGGCCTGGGAGGAGCAATGTAACCAATTACATTTAATTAAATCAAAGGATGGGAGCCCTAGGGTTGAATGAGCTGAAGAACAAATTTGCATTAACACCTAGCAGCCAAACAAGTAGTTCTTGGTTTAGTCTGGAAGTACAATTGCTGCTGTCTATTCTCTGCGCTGAAGGGGGGCCATTAGCTAAATTCTTAGGAATTGTTTGTCCACTGATGAGGGGCTGCCTTCTCAACATTTCACCTTGTCACACATGAAAATTGCCTACTAAAATAAACAGCTTCTTCTGAAACCCAGCAAACAAACATTAGTACATGACTCAACGAGTTTGCAATCCTGTAACACCTTTGTTCAGAGTCAATGAGAGAACAATGCCAGGGCTGACACACCTGAGACAAGTGGAGACCCTCCAAACTCTGCCTGGGAGGATGTGGGGGGGAGAATAAGTGGGAAGTATTAAAGTTAATCTGACTAGAATGAATTCTATAAATTTAAAGATACGGGATAATGATTACCTACACCACTTCAAGAACAGATGCAAACATTGAGCCTTTGGTATGAAGGGAAGACTTCCCACCACCAAAGTAACTACCAGTGCAGTGCACCTTGAACCTTCCTCTCCACTGTTAGGAGGTGGGGGGGGAAGATCATGGAAGTCTGGGAAGAGAAGGGAATGGAAATGAATAAACACAAGTATGAAAATGATAGAGACATTAAGAGCAATGAAATACAGAAATGTTAAGAGGCCACAACTCCCTATTTTCCAAGCTATGATTTTGTGGGCAAAAGCAGGAGGGAAAGACTACAAATGTTTAATCAGTTATAAAGTACTCTTTCTCGAATGTTCATTGCATGGTCGTGCTAAAAGAGAGTTTACATGTACAGTGTGTGATTTTTGGAAGGTGTCAGTAAGGCATTTGACAGAGTAGCAATAGCCAAAATTCTTTCTTTCATTATTTTAAAGACATATTTTCAGGGCTTTAGAAGTATAATAATTTCAAATAATTAGAGATTTAAACTTATTGTCCCGTACCTCATCCCAGACACAAAGTATACCTTAATCTACATTCCCCAAAAGCATAAATTAGTTTATCCATTTTAGGTTATACAACTAATGAAAAGGAATTTAATGGTTTCAAAACACTTTGCCCTAAATCTCAAGCTAAAAGGCTGAATTATTAAAATAACTTTTTAGGCAATCAGTGTTCATTGTGCCCTAAAACTGAAACAGCCAAGATTCTCATTTTGAAAAATCCTGAACATGCGTACATAATATTTTCTCAGCTCTTGTTCCTTGAATATTAAGATAGGCAGTACAGAGAACAATAAAAGAATTTTGTAGAGGCCTACATGCTCTGATCTCAGTCTTTTCAGGAAGTTAGCTGTTCTACTCTTGACCTATTAATTTTCTTGCTTTGGAAGAAATTAAACTGCAATCTTATTCTGTGAAGTGACCATATAAAAATATAATTTTATTCTTACCAAACTTGTTGCCTTTATTTACTTGTAGCTACACTTCCCTCTCATAATGACAAATAAAAATATGCTTTATTGCCCTTTTATACACTGTTAGACCCAAATAGCTAGAAGAGAGCTAAAAGCTTGCTTTCAACAAGATAAATGTTGGCTGATGTTTTCATTTTGCTAACTGAAGTAATATCCAGCCTAAAGTAAATCAGAAAGCTATTCCAGAATAAACATCTATTACAGATGTGCTTTCAGACTACACCTACTTCAATCTAACCAATTCAACAACTGAAATAAGCTCTTCTAGACAGAAGCAGTGACCTTCTTTATGTCAAATTTTGTGATAATGAGGACATATAGAGTGTGAGATAGATTTATTAATCTGAAAAAGAAGCAAGCAACCCCCCCCCCAAAAAAAAACCCTAGCAAAACAAACAAACACACACAAAATAAAACAAAACCAAACAGAAAAATTAAAACCACCAAACCAAACACAACAATCATTCTCAATGCAGGCTAATTTTTCTGTTAACCAACTGATCCAACTAACTGATTGGTATGAAAAGCTTGAGAGCCAAAATAAGGACTAGCAATGGGAATAGATGATCAAGCATTACCAACACATGAGCTAAAACCAGACTAACTCCCTTAGCTGATCTAGCAGCTTGAAGCTGCTTAGATCATAGAGTATGGTGGAACAATAGCAGTAAGTATCTACCTTACCATCTACAAGCACTTTAACTTACACATGTTTCTTCACAGATCAGAAGTCAGTTATCTCAAAACTGAAGTTAATTGAGCAGAGAAGCACTAATATGTTCTGGAGGTTGCAGTCCTACTTTGTTTTGGCATGCACTTAGCTAATAACTTTTAAAACCATGCCATGACAAAGCACAGACTCATCTGCATTAATCCACACTCCTTAAAAAAACCCAACAACCTCTAACTCAGAATATGTACTTGCACCTTTATGGATAAGGTGCTCTAAACATCACTGTTACTGCTTTCTCCTTCTCAAGGTAACCACAGACCTGATACCTTCCCCAACTCTTGGCCATGACCCCTGCAGCAAGCATAAGGGGAGGTAGACTAACAGTTACTGTGGAACAGCAAGCAAACTATGGGAGAGTGGAGGCAATGGGGCAATGAAAGAGAGAGGTCTGGAATAAAATCCTCTATGTTACATGCTACTTATGCCTTCCAATGTGTTTAAAAATGAAAAGATCAAACAATGTTGTGTGTACATGAAAATAGCTGTGCTCATGATGTTAGTTTTTTTTAAACACCATGAATGGCATGTTAATCAAAATGAATATGGCTCAATTCAGCTGTGACTTTTAGAAAAAAAAAATCCTTTACTGCTGAATTCTCTAATGATATCAACTTTATTTATGAATGAAACCACACAGTGGTAAAAACCTGTGAAATCGCCAACCATTTCTGAATGTTCAAGTTTAACACAGAGCATACTACAGCCATCCACTACTGGAGTGTCGAATCCTTGGATTTAGCTACACACAAAAAGTGCTATTCTGGAACTAAGTCTCCATACATATACACATATAACAGTGAGTATGTTGCAAGAATGGAAAACTTTGTACCTTTTTGTATTCAACAGACAGGAGGAAAGCTTTGTACCTTTTTGTATGTGACAACGTTAACCATATCCTGGAACAAGATAAAACCAACAATGAAAGGATCGGAGCTACACCTTCTGGAACACCTTGTATGGTAAAGTCAACTGCTCTGAGAGACAACAACAGATACCCAGAGACCACCTGAAGACCCCAAAAGTGGCAAACTGAGCATGTACATGGATGATTTAAATATTATAATGAGTTTTTGGAAATGCTTTGAATATGTATGGTAATTACAGGAAAAAAATGAATAGAGATGTTTTATGATGATATAATGAACAAAGCTGAACCCAATGGGCTTGCATGTTAGGAGAAACAAACCCCCTGGCACCAAATAAAGTAATGTCTGCTTACTAATGCTGAACTGAGTGTTAGAGAGTTCTTCATTTACCAGGATTTGGTAACAAGTACCTGTCTTCTGGATGACTATACTGTGCTGTCTCTGAACACGGTTCTTGCTTAGCTAAGAACTTTTCTGAAGTGTAAGGCAAGTCAGGATTCCTTTCAGACCGAAGAAATTAGAGCAGAATAGCAAAGCAGATAGAAGGGCAGCAAAAAACATGTGACAAGTGATTTCAGACATAAGAAATCATGGAAGAGAGGAAGAAAGTGATGCATGTTCTACATGAAAAAATTATACAGATCATAAATATGACACATCAGACATAATTTGCATTACTCTGCCATGTAAACCATAAAACAGGAGGTTCTCGCAGTGGTCAATTTGGTGACGTAATTGTTCTACGAATTCACAGCACAGAGCATATACATACCTTTCTAAACATTTACTTTCCCACAAGATCCAAAAGAATCACACTGTGACAGAACATTCCAAATGCATGGAGTAATTAGCTTACCTGCTGACACACTGTACAAATCCAGTCTGCATCCTGAATCCCTACATCTCAAAGAGCTACTGCTAGCAGCACAATTCAGTTTTTAGACAAATCCAGACATAAGGTTGGGAGAGGTTATGCCAAGACTGTTTCCAAACAACTGACTACTCTTGAAAATCTGCTATGAAAGATATTTTCTGAAACAGACATGTTAAATTTGAAGCATGCTTTTGAAGGCAAGATTAGTTTTATAATTTCAAATGTTAATCCCATTTCTCTTCTTTGAAGACATACTACTTCAAAATAACTTTTTTTTTTTCCCCCCCAAGATGATCCAATATTGGAGGGCTTTTTAATGCTGTTTTTCAGGTCAACATACTTTTAGTTTGCAGTGATAATTTCTGTTTTTTCTATCTCAGTCTTACCCATTCTATACTAATTTCAAATGTGTTGTGTTCAAATGTTCTCAAAAAAACAGTTATTTCAACTTAAATTATATGGGGATTATACGCTTTTTTTTTACCTGAGTGGAAAACTGAAGTGTGCTACCTAATTATATGTTTACTTTATCATTCTAATGAAATTGAGAATTAATTGATCTCAGCATCCTTTAAACAAGATTCCTAGCAGTGACATAAGTAACATAAAAAGGTTTTTTACATAGAGCAGGAGACAATAACCTGAAATTACACTGTGCAAAATATAGTTGGAATGGATAACTAAAATTTTCCACTCCTAACCACTTTGTCTGGTATTCAGCTGTATTTACCACTGCATGTTTGATGCTACACTCTTCATGCGTTTAAATCAGGGAAAAAAAAAAAAAAGTTTTATTTCTAAACAATATACAGCTCTTGAGTAACGTGAATATAAATTTTCTTTACACATTGTAGATAGTGACAAAGAACCAAAACACTTTGATTCAAAATAACTAAAAAACATCCATTCAAAAAGATGTTAATTAACCCTGCAGGGTACATGCAGGATTTGAAATGAGTCCAAACAATGTCCAGCTTAATGCTAAGAACTTAAAAATGAGCTATCAGGGCCTATTAGTCCATTGTAATGGTTTAGATACTTGAAGAAATGACCCTAAAATCTCTATTCTGACCCGACTTTCAGAAATGGGGCAGAAGATTGACCTTCACACAATATAATCAGCAAAGGATCTAAAAAATGTATCTCTCTGTTATGTGAAACCACAGTTTTATTTACTCAGGCATGTTCACTTAGGAGTTAAGGTCCACTCAAGCATCATTTCAGGGTTAAAGGTTATAGTATAAAGCCATTATGTTTTCAAGCACAGTAGCATGCTACCATTTGTCTTGCAGTAATATCACAATCAGATATTACCTTTTTAGCTTGGCCCAGGGGTGAGTTTAAGACCCTGGCATATACATTGTAAAATAGACTGGTACTTTCTACAAGTCACTCAAAACTGCACTTGCTAAACTTCAGATTGGTGTATATTTTGTCTGTGAGATTATCTATAGACACACAGAGTTTTTAAAAGGTTTATCATTTGTGACCATATAGAAGATCTCTTTATACAATAATTAGGTTACTTCTATGTTCAATACACAATGTACAGGAAAAATACTCAATACTTTGTCTTTCAGGTTCAATTTCACAATGTGATCAATGTCTTTGTCTCAGAAAGCTGAATAAAGTAACATTAAAAAAAGCCACAAACACGTAAGGATTTCTGAAGTTCTCATTCAACACTTCTTTAAAATACCTTGCTATCATTTACCAGCTCCTGCTATGGTATGTAGTAATACATACCTATTACAAATTAAGAACATGTCTTGATCAAGTGCTTACTAAATTAAGGCTCTGTGCAACTGCAGTCTTAAGTTTGATCATGAGAGAAGCAGTGTTTAGAAAAGTATTCACAATACACTAAAATTTTGTTAAACTGAAGACATTTACACTATATATAATAAATCAGAAAAATGCTTAGAGTGCCAGCGACACCTGCTGAATGTGCTAACAAGGTGGGGTTTGAAATATTTGTATTTCACGCCCCTTAAGAGAAATGGCATAGGTTGTACATATATTTATTTTCTCAAGTGCAACACACAACCTGTGCATGCTTGGAAGTTAGGTACATCTTGAGGAAAACAGATAGCAACACTTTATTTTGCTATTCTGTAGACTTTGATTCTTACATGAATAAGCCAAAAGTTAGAAGTGCAACAATTTTTTTTTTTTTAAACCATATTTTTTTTTAACTTTGTAATAAAAGGTACAAAACATAGATGCTTCCTAAAAGAACAGACTCTTGATTTTATATATTCTTTGGACTCACACAGGGATATTGAAATCTACCACCAACTGCTATATTGCTGTATGCAATTTGACCACCATACACTAGTAACATCTATCAAAATAAAAAAAATATATATTTTTTAAAAAACATAATAGTATTATAAATCATAGGATTATTCAGAGTGTAAGGGTTAGAATATGTGGAGTACTTTCAAAAAATATAACTTTCTGTGCACATTGTCCGCAAAAGAATGCCAGTTATCTCAATAAGTGCTACTTCATGATATGAAGGATCCTTGGATTTGAAGTCTGTGCATGAAATTGTTATAGCACAAATTTGTATACAAAATTACAGCACGAATTTCCATTGAAGGAAGATTGAGGTTGTCAAATAAAATATTTGATTTAGGAAATAATAAAATTAGTTCGGAAATGCCACTACATTTGTAGCACAGCTGACTTGCATGTACGCCTTAGGAAGCAACATGTAACTAAATACTGCCACATCCTGTAATTTGGAGAGGACCACTGCTTCCTATTAGTTCAAAGAACTGAAGGACAGTGGTCACTGCTTCCTATTAGTTCAAAGAACTAAAGGGCAGTGTTCATTTAATGATAAAATAATCACTATTTACACTTTAGTTAAATACAGTATAATTTCTTACTTCCTGAAGTTACCTTTTAGTAGAGCAGGCTTCTCTAGCCTTTGGCTTGAGAGCTGTACACAGGCTAACAATTCATTGCCTGCTTTTCAGCATCTCCCTCACTCTGAAAGATATCCAAGCAGTCACCCCTAACGGAACAACTTCTCCACCTGACAGTCCTTGCTATATTCCTTACAGCACATGGTGGGGGGGTCCCCCTCCAGGGGACAAAAAGAATTCAGAGACTTTCTTTAGATGAAGCCCCAAGGCACTAACTCAGGAGAGTCCAAAGCACCTAGAACCTCATTTTCTGAGTATTTAACATTTTTCCTTATTTGAAATCACTGTTTCAGCTGTGATTTGCTTCTGCAGATCAGACTCTAGGCTTTCAGAAAAACAACATCCTAGCCCACCACCACAGAAACCCCCCTGGCAGATGAACTAAAGTAATTCTACTCTCCAAGCAACAAGCAACCACATGAACCATGAATTCCCCATTTACACAGTCAACCCTAAAATAACAGTGCATTTTGTAGAGCCAAGGACTCAAAACATACTTCTCTGGGTGTTTTTTTGAGGTAAAAAGTAAACATCAAAAATCCCATAACCTGGAATATCAGATCCTCCATAGTTTGTTAGCAGGATTGCCACTTTCAGACTAACTCAGCTTCTTTATGACTATGCAAATAAAACAAATTCAAACATTGCAGCAATGCTCCAAACAAGGAGCAGCAGTTAAAGAGAATGAAAGATTTTTTTTCACCTGAGCAGTCACAGGAAGGTGACACACAGAGAGATCCCTAGAAACATAGTTCTGCTGCTGGCCCTGCAGGAAATATTTTCAGGTGCACACACCATTTCTTCCAAGGCCTCTTGAAGTTGATCTAGCATAGCCTCCCTTCTGCCTTTGACTTCTTGTCTTGCTCCAATCAGTTACTGTTGGGATACATTCATTTCATTCATTGTGATTTTATCCCTGTCTCCTCTCCAGCCAATCTGGTTTCTCTCTTGAAAAAACCTCATCAAATATGTCTTTATTTCAAATTCCTCTTCCTGCCCAGCCACTAATGTTTTACTTACTATTCTCCCCCTGAATACTCCTTGTTTTATGACTCTGACTAGGCTTACTGTTTGTGCCACTCCCTCCTCTAATCATCTGCTCTTTACATTGGAAAACAGCATGGATCCTTTGGTCATGTTTAGGGTATGAAGTCTTGCATAAGAAAAAAAGAATGATTTAAAGATTAAGAGCAAACAATCATAGCAGTATCTGTCACCATCATTCAAATTGGTAAATGTATATTAAAGAAATTCACAAATTATGCAGTTAAAAGAACATCAGCTCATTCCCATTAAAATAATGGGGGGGGGATATATTTAATCCATTTTAGAGAGAAGACAATGTCTGACAAGTCCTGATGAAGACAAGAAGATTCTTTGTCCTACTAAGGCAATACAGCTCTGACCTGTACTAAAAACAACTGGAAAAATATGACCGTAATTCAAAAGCTGATGATGTTTGCAAACACTCGGGGAAAGATAGCACATTGCTGTTCTAGTTTCATCACCTTACAATATTTATGTCACTAGTAAGATCTTATTTCAGCCAGGGTCAAAGTAAACTGTCAGGCAAAATAATAAATCTTTGACAATATCTTACTAAAAAAACGGTTAAAAATCTAGGTTTTCTTCTTCCATAGATATAATGTGAACTTATGTAATTTTATATGTAATAACTATATGTCTAATAATTATATACACAGCTATTTATATACAGACATAAAAAAGCCTATGCCAATTAGACTGATTCATTTAAACTCACAGGGTAATATCTTCTGGGTAGTATTTGCATGTTTCTTATTGTGGAATATGAAACATTTTGCTATAACAAAACAAACCCCTACATTCAAATGCTCAGATTTGTAAAAGGATATTAAAATATGTAATTTCTAGGATTCTGCCTATGTCTTTTTCACAGTTTACACTCAACTATTACAAGTCATATACAGCTCTTGATATGCCAAACCTAGACAATTCTGTTTATTCTAAAAAAGCCCAAACCAAACAAACCAAAACACAACCCCCCCAAAAAACCCAAACAAATCAAGAAATAAAAAAAATAAGCAAAAAAAAAATAATGTATCTAAGAGAACACGGAATTTTCATTGTTTCTCACTCAGCAGTTCAGTCTGACTCTAGATCAGCCTTTCAGAATTATCTGGTATAACATCTTCCCCTTCTGTTAGGCTCTCACCCTAACAAACAGTAAAATGTGTAGCTCTGTTGTATTTTAACATCAAACATTAACAATATCATTTTCTGAAGAGCATATAAATACAATAAATACATATAAATAGCATATAAATACAATAAATACAATATAAATAGCATATAAATACAATAAATACAATATAAATACAACATATAAATACAATACCTGAAATAAAATACTCTAGTGATTATTAGGAAATACATATTTGAAATACTGAGAATCACATAAAATTTAAAGCACTCGGATTAACATTTTTTCTTTGTTTGAAATAATCTATATTGTGCTGTATGTAGTCAACAAAACTAAATATTTGGAGCTCAATATTGTATATAGTGATTGTCAGCGTAATTACTTTTGCCTACCAAAGAAGGGAAGTGTTAAAGCTTCTTCTGGTGGTTCACAGAGGAGACATACAACTGGCTGCCACCTTATACAAACATTTACATTGTAAAGCATTTATCAGTTAGAACTAAGATTGCAATAAATTAAGTCCCTACTAAGTAGTTGATCTTGAATATGTATTTAATATCACTACTACAAGCTTTTTTCCCAATGCTAGGTACAACAGCATGTTTCTAATCCTGGAACTAGAAAATAAAATGGGAATGGAAAAGATAAATGACTCTCTTTAACAGGTGTTTGGCAAATAAGGGAAACAGTTCAGCAGGAAGTTTATCTGAGCAAATAGTTAACAGGTGTTATTTGGAGAGCTTCCAAAGTTGTCCGTGATTTTAGTTTCTTGCTGTATATAATTTTTCTCTCTCCTTAAAATTATGATAACTTCAAAGACAGCATATTTTACTGTCCAGTTGGAAATTAGCTTAAAGATCTTTGCTTTTAAATGCCAATCCGTATGACCATTTTATTCCTATGTATCTCTAAGCATTTTTTTGGTCCTACTGCCTTTTGCGTAGGTGCACAACTTTAAAAGGCATCTTAAAATCATTGGGGAATGTTGCCTGTGGCTACTACTACTATTTAATTGTAATTGCTTTTAAGTCAAGGCTTACAAAGCTGTTCTCATTTTAATGCTCAACTTTTACACTAAGTAAAAAAGTCCACTTCATGAGAAAAGTCTCAAAACTCTTAGGGTGAGCCTACACACAGCAAAGGATAATTAGATCGCTGTGTGCATTTGTTCCTAAAGATTCATAAATCCTTTAACTTGATAGCTACCTATCAGAGTTTATTTATTAAAAAATCCATATAAACTATGTTTTACCAAATCTAAATCCAGATCGAGAAAGTGCCAAATGTTTTACCACCAAAAAAACCCAATCAAACGCAAGCTACAGCTCATACCTTAGACCCATAAAAAACTTTCAACCTTTTTCAAAAACTAGAATTAGGTGCAACAGAACCAGTCCTAGTTATTAATCCCCCTCTGCCCCAAATAAGAGTTATTTTATAAAAATACTTGATTTTTGATTGCAATTCTTTCACAGATCTACATTTGAAAGCAATGTCTACTAAGATTACAGTTCATTAATACCAGTAGTTCACTGCTGCTTACTGAGTAACTGCACTACCCCAGTCAAAACCACCAAAGAAAACAACCCACATAAAAATATTTTTGACACAATCTATGATTAAAACATCTTCATCTGTAACTTTAACTCAGGAAATAATGTTAGAATTTACTCAGATTCACTTGTCAGTAACTAAGCCTCTCCCACAGGAGATGTGCAGCTGAACACACCTTCCTCATAGATAATGTATATTGGTTAGTTTCAATAGAAAATATAATGCATGATTTTAAAAGCAGATTATGGTTATGGACAATATTATCAAACTAATTCTCAGAAATAATAAAAAAGTTGTTTATCTGGCTAAGCTCATTTTTAGCAGTCTTTAACCACACACAAAAAAAAAAGGAATATCTTTTCTACTTTGTGAATCTGCAATTCAATAGTAAATAAATCTACAAATTGCCTCAATTTGCCATAATTTTAAATGAGAACCAATGTACAGCAAAGATATGGGCCCTGTATACCAGTTGTTTGGACATATTATCTTTTATTATTAAGAAATTCCAGTATTTTTAGCCTGACAGAATTTATACTAGGCTGCTGATTTGCAAAATGGCTTAAGAGGGTACAGTGATTTAGCTGTGTGAATAGGTACGTTTCATGGAACTGGGCATGTGCTTACAGTGAGGCACACATAAAGCTGCTGTTTTCACATCCTACATTCATATCTAGTGGCAGATTGCAGTGGCTTGTTTTTTTTCCTGACATACTGTCACAAGGGTTTATCTAACACATTTAGCAATACTGTTTCTGGACTTTACTATCCAAAAGGAGCTCCAGTTAAGACGCACATAAAACCTCTAAGCCCATTGCTTTTACTAATTCAGGTCTGTTGGTCTCCCCTACTTTCATGAAACCACCTGATGAGTGTTACAACCATTAGACTCCTGTTTAAAACAAAATAAATTCTACATAAAATCTGCAGCTGCCACATGGGAGGTTAAGAAATAAAAGCAATACTTTCCACAGTTTTTGATGGAATGGGTTGAAGCATCTAAGTAAAGGAAAATATTTAAGATTGTGAATGCTTCTGGTTGGGAACTGAAACTCCAATGAGAGGGTGAATTAATGACACACAAATCTTGGAGTACCACCTGTGGTGAATTGCAGCCCATGTCATTACTTGTGCAGAAATGCCTCCTTACCTGAATTTTATCGTCACAGAATTAAAGTTCAGCTTAGCAATGGCCAAGTCTCTTTTCTGACACAGCTCTAAGTCCTTCACTTTAGATAACCCAAACAGGTGGCATTTAAAATGAACAGACATTCCTGGAAATGTAGTACTGCACAATTTAACAAAGAGACTACAATACACCTCATTTGGGAGAGAAGTCAAGTGTGTTAGTGGCCCTCAGCATACCAACACTATAAGTTGTCTTGGTTCTGTCTCCTGTTTCTACCTTACAAACAGCTCTGTAACAAATCTAGAGGCTTATGAGACTTCCCACCTGTAAAATAGATCTAATATTTATTTCACAGATGTAATATTGTACAGATGAGTTAATACTAAAAAAAAAGTAAAGTACTTTTTGGGACTATAATGCGATACGCTCTTCTGAGTTGATATAAAACACACATTTCATCAGGACAACAAACCCCTGCCTTAAAAATATTGAAACTGGCCTAAAGGAAAACCTAAAAATTCAGAAACAAAAAAAAAATCTAAATAGTGATAGGCATATTCAGCCAGAGGTAGTATAGATGGAAAGACAATAAATTTAATTCACAAAGCATAGGTCACAATCAACAATAAATATCCGTAGACAAGAAGTCTGTGTATATGAAAAGGCATAACTGACTGAAATTATCGTTAGTCCTGAATATGACTGTAAGAATTCCATTTTTCAGGTGCAAGAAGTACAAACACATTTGGGTACTCCCAAACTACCAAAAATGCTGCCCCCTCTCAAATAAAACCCCCAAACCAAAAAACAAAGCAACAAACCCAACCAGAAGACAAAACAACAAACCCAAACAAACACCACCTTGCATTATTTTACATTCTGTCACACTTACAGAATGTCAGGAGATGGGAGGGAAAAGATTTCAGAGTAGAGTGCTATTACAATCATATTCGAATTTTTGCTAGACTACCAAATGCATTACAAAACCAGTACACATCTCAGTGTAGCTGAGTTTCTCCTTCAGGACACTGAAAAACTACAGGACAAAACTAGGCACAGAAGCTTAGATAGGATACATTTGTACTACACATGATTAAAACAATGGCTTTCAGGAAGTGAATTAAATTAAAAGACAGTCATCAGGTGACTTTCAGTGCAGAAGACAAGAATGCATTCTATAATTAAGTATAATGCTTCATTCAATTCATCCGCCCCATCATCTTCAGATAATTAAAAACTCAAAATAGATTCATGTTTTTCATTCTTTTGTTGTACATTACATAAAGTATAAGAACAAAAAAATAAATTAACAGATGTTAATTAAACAAACATTCACCAGAAGCTACAAGATAAGAGGCTTGTGTATAGGGTAGAAGCAGTAGATGTCTTATATCAAAACTTCACGAAGTCTTTTGACAATTTCATTAGAAACACAAATAAAATTTGGCTAAGAAAGGTGCAGAGCTGATCAAGAAAAGGGACTCAAGAATAATTCTCAATACTTTACTGCAAAAGATGCTGATTTTATCAGGTGCAGTTTCCATAAATGCCAACATCAGATTATTCTCTGCTCAGTGCTTTCACTGATCATCTAGAGGATGGAAGAAATCTGCTTATTATATTAGCAATATGTCAATTTAGGAAGTCCAGTATGTTGAAAGACAGGCTTCCAAGGACAAAACAAATCAACTGGGAGAAGTCTGGAAAGAGAGAAAAAAAGTTAAGCAGGGACAAGCACCAGGTATTGCACTCGGGTAAGAATAATCTGTTACATAAATACACAGACAGGAATAACTGATCCCTTTTAAAAGGGATGAGGATCTTACAACAGGTCAAAAGCTCAACATGAGTCAAAGTCATGCTGCTGTAAGAGAGGAAAATACAACACTGGGATTAAAGGCTGTAAAATACAAAATTACCTGGTTTACTTGGCATTATGAAAGTCTCAACTGGACTATGGTGCTCAGTTTTGACACTTCAGGAAAGTTACAACTCAAATGTATAGAGTCTAAAGAAAATGAAGAATCTAGAAAAAATGTAGCTAAAGAAAAAAATATAGAATTTGGCTTGCTCAGCATAAGGAAAAGATGATAAAATCAAGGCCACATGAGGACTTAAAATGTCTGAAAAACTATATTACAAAAGAAAAATAATATTTGTCAATAAGCAAAACAATAATAAGTTTAACCTTTAATAAAGCAGACTACCATTAGATAGGAGGAGATATTTTTCTATCAGTAAGGAAAGCAGATGTGAAATCACTGTCACAGGAACTAGCATGTTTTGAATGTTTGTATTATGGGCTAGTCACTCAGGTGTTTTGCAGGTGGGCTACAGTCTTATTTGAAAACCACAACACTGGGCCTCTAGTAATTAGTACAAACATGCAGCTGTACACCCATTCCTCACACATTTTCCATTTACCAAACCATTTATATGGAGCACTGTTTTAATCCACCAGGTTTACTAAAAATTAGTTCTTTATATTACTGGAATAATGCCTTTTCCATTTCTTTTCACATTATTGAAAAGATCCATTAATTTCAAATGGATCACCAAAGGTTTTAAATTCTCATTTACAGAAATATTTAACTCAAAATAGTTTTGTTTGAATGCAATTCCATTAATTGATTCCAAATTAAGTTGAAATCTTTCACCTCAACATTTTCAAAAGAGTTCACCCATTTGAACATAATCTGTAAAATAAAATGCAGTGCAACTTTTAAGAGTTCTCTAAAAAGACTTGAAACAAAACTAAAACAAGGTGCAAGTTATGCATAATATTTCAGTCACATTTATATGGAGAAAATGAAGAACAGGGAGCACCCTTACTACCTCCACACTGCAGACACTGATGAGTATATGACAATGCAGAGAAATACCCCATCTGACGTCTAAGTCAGATCCTGTCAGCAACTTTGTATCATACAGAACAGAAGGTAGCTACTCAATGATGTAGTCCAAGCACGGCATTTCCTGAGCATGTTTTACAGCTCATGCCTGGACTTATGTGAAGAGTAGCACTGAAAGCATGGCTAGAACACAGCAAGTAAAAGGAATGGTGAAAACAAAAAGAACAATTACAAAGAAACATGCAAGTTCTGAACAGTCGGCTATAATTCACATCAAGCTAAATTAAACTCATTTGAAACTACTTATTTCAGTAATGCTCAAATTTCAAATATTTTAAGACAAAAAACTCTGCAATGTATTAAAAGGTTAAGCTTATTTAGTAGCAACCTACATCTTAAAGGGATGCTTACCATTGTTATCTTACCCTATCTCAATTAACAAAGTGATTAAGGTAAGTTATGTAATATAAAAGTAAACCTCATTAAAGTCATTAGAATAATTCATACTCTTCTCCTTCTACCAATCTAATTTAAGGTGCTATACACTATCTTCAAATTCTTTTAATTTATTTAAACCAAAAGATGCAAATTCTCATAACAATCCAATCAGAATATACAGAATACTTTTGAAAATGCTTCAAATTATAGAAGGCAAATATCTGTACACTGAGTCAGACAGACGAGCACAAGTGGTACACTTAGAAACACAGTTATGACAGTGATTTTTTTTAAAGATCAAGACAACAGATTTGATGCAAAACCCCATCTAATCAGAGTGACAAGGTACAAAACACTGCTTAGCAATACAGAAAACTAGCTGCAGTTGCTCTAATAGATTAATATAATTTTACCAAAAGGTTCTTACAGGAATCTCATGAAGAGAAGAAGCAAATAATACAAAAACTTCAAACTGCCCCATTCCATACGCTTTATGCCAAGTTATGTCAACATGACTGCTTGCGATGATGCTGTAAACTGGATCAGTGAACTGAAATTGGATGGGGAAGGGGAGAGAGCAAACAGCTTTTTTTCTGAACCCTAATCATAAAATGTTTTATTTAAAAGGAAGCTGCATAGTGAATAGTAAATTGCAGGTATCGTAAATAGGGTATTTCACTCAAAATGACATACCAAACTCTGCCATACAAACACCCTTCAGTCAATTTAGACTTTTTACAAGAAGGCATGAGGTTCCAACACAGTAAACAATTTCAAACTGCCACACGAGTGGAATGAAAGAAGGCTCAGAAGGCGAGTGGCAGTTTCTTCAGGTGAGAATACCTACTGAGGCACATAGAGGCAGGTAACATATTCAAGTTGGTATGCTTTTCACCACAGAAAACAGGACATTTGCTCTTAAAACAAGGGAGGAAACTTCCACAGCAGCACCTGAAAAATGCAATCTACTCCCTTGTTGATTCTAGGTAATGCTACATGAAATACAGGAGCACCTCTCTTGCCATAGAGAATGATAAACAATAGCACCCACAATCTCTCCGTAATGGAGCTCAGATACCTCTGAAAAAACAAGGAGCAATCTGAACACATTCTCAAATAGTACTAGGCAAGATCATCTCTCTCTTGTGTTAGTTGTTTCAGAGGAAGGGAGAAAGAAAGGGTCTTTGTTTTAAAGTAGATTTTATTTTAAGTAAATAAAAAGAAGCTACACAATTACCAGTTTTAAATAAACATAATTAAAAAATTGATAAAATCTGGGAAAAAAGTGAAAACTAAAAGGAGAAAAATTTTTCTGCTTGATATGCATAAAACCAAACCAAAACAAAAAATGCACATACAAATCCCCACAAACTTGAAATTTAAGAAAAATCCTTCTCTCTTGTTATTTTCATGAAAAATATCATATGAAGCTGCAAAATATTTTCCCCATCTTAGCTAGCTCATTTATCTGGGGGACACACAGACACACCTATTAAAAAAATCCCCAGTTTTTCCAATATCAAACTTGTGGCAGACATTGGAATTTCAAAATTAGAGAAAACAAAACCAGTCCTAAAGATGGAGAGTAGGTGTTTTGTAACAGTAACTATATTCAGACACTATGTTTTCAGGAAACTATGGAACATTTTCCATCAATAAAACATAAAAAAAAAAAAATCAGGAAAACAAGTGAAAATATAATCCCACTTCTTCTGGATTTCACATAGATTACCTGTTTTCCTGCATAAATAGAGTCAACAGAACTTAAACATATTATATTTACATTGATCCCAAACTGAAAGCGTAACTCTTTGCAGGATCTACTTGCCTACAGGACCAACACCTTCAGAATATGTGCCTGGGTAGCTCTGTAACTGCAGCACCCTCTGCTGCTTTTTTAGTTCCAAAACATGTAATTGTACACAGCCAAGTAGAAAATAAAATGAATATGAATTGAGTATCTTGTTTCTTGAAAATGGTTTCATTATTAGCTAATGCTAAGTGCAGTTTACAAGAAAATATTTTGCTATTACATATGGTATATGTGCAATTTTATACTACTTCAGCAGTCTAGAATATATCGTTTCTGTGTTAATATCACAGATATTAGACGAAAATCCCCAAAGTGTGCTGTATTTCACTGTTTAAAATTCTCCTTACGGACACTGTAGCTTGCTTAGAATGGTGGCAATTAGTAATGAGGTTTATATTTTGGCCCTTGATAATTTCACTTAATTTGAAATGATTACTGAAGGGATATAATTATACAAGCATTTCAGTAATAACTGCTTGCTCCCACCAGGAAAGGCAGAGGAAGGTGATACTCTCAAGCACTCATTCTTGCAGAATTTTCCTTGCTTTTTGAACAGTGTTACAGAAGAGATTTTTCTTCTGCCAGCATGAGTATGGCAGGTGGCTCCTGGAACCGGCTGATGCTATCCTTCAATCTCACCACTGAACTTTCTGTCTGGGTTCCATCAGTTCTTTTAAAGGACTATTTTAAGACTAGAGATCATCTCAGGATGCACCATTTTTTTAACAGATGGCATACTGTTGTCTAAAATGAACAGACTGATCCTTTCTTTCATTGCGGTTCTCTTTTCCCTGACTTCTGTTTATGCATAGATTTAAAGCTCAAAGAAGTGCAGTTAGCATTGCATCCTGTCTGGATGGAGAATTCATTCAAGAGTTTTCACATGGAAACTGCTCTCTCAACGGATGAATAGGAGAGAAAAAATTCTCATATTTTTCTGGGAAAGTAAAAACCAATTGCAATTCATAGTGTGAATTTTCATTTACAGTACCAATCCTACAATGAAAATACATCTTCAGAAATCTTTTTAAAAAAGACTGACTACAAGTAAAGGCACTAATTTTTAACAAAATATTGTGCAGATGCAATTTCTGGAGCTAACGCACGGGACTCTGCAACACGCCACTTCACAGCTACTGCAGTTGGCTCCACTTTAGTCCTGAACTCTCACTGGTATAAAGCGGCACTTTGGCTTGAGAGCAGCCCTGAAGAGAAGGACGTGGGGGTACTGGTGGACAGGAAGCTCAACATGAGCCAGCAGTGTGCACTTGCAGCCCAGAAAGCCAATCGTATCCTGGGCTGCATCAAGAGAAGTGGGATCAGCAGGTCGAGGGAGCTGATTCTCCCTCTCTACTCCACTCTCATGAGACCCCACATGGAGTACCGAGTCCAGTTCTGGAGCCCCTATTACAAGAAAGATACGATACACTGCAATGTGTCCAGAGAAGGGTCACAAAGATGACCTCTCCTATGAAGACAGGCTGAGAGAGTTGGGGTTGTTCGGTCTGGAGAAATGTGGCTCCAGGAAGACCATATTGTGGCCTTCCAGTATCTTAAGGGAGCCTACAAAAAAGCTGGGGAGGGACTTTGTAGGCTGTCAGGTAGTGGTAGGACTAGAGGGAATGGATTAAAACTAGAGATGGGTCGATTCAGATTGGATGTTAGGAAGAAGTTCTTCACCATACGGGTGGTAAGACACTGGAACAGGTTGCCCAGAGAGCTGGTGGAAGCCCCATCCCTGGAAGTTTTTAATGCCAGGCTGGATGGGGCTCTGGGCAACCTGATCTAGTGGGAGATGTCCCTGCCCATGGCAGGGGGGGTTGGAACTAGATGATCTTTAAGGTCCCTTCCAACCCTGATGATTATGATTCTGGAAGTAATCACAAGTATTCCTCAAAAGCTACTTACTGATATTTTATATAATGCTGCCAGCTAGTGGCACACTTTGTACCAAGGTGATATCTACTGGGAGTGTGGGGAAAGTGGTATTAACTAGAGTCTGCTCTACCACTCTTCTTCTGATGGTATACAGTGACGTGGCTGTTAATGACCATAAGCAGAAGCATCACAAAGTGAAACAAAAGGATCATAGAAATGCTCTCTGAAAGAGCTTGTTTTAACACAAGGTACTTCAGAACATTACTAGAAGAAACAAAAAAACCTCCCCCCCAAAACCCCACAAACCATGTTCTTTGAAACACCTGATTACATTTAAGAAGGATGTAATATGCAACACATTTTAGTTTTTACAAAATCCAATCTGTTTATTACACAACTTTTTCATAATCTGATAACCTCCAGCAAAACATTAATCTGCCTGTTAAATATGCAGTATGGCAGCCAAAACAAACACACAGAACACTAACATTTCTAACTATGTTCTGATAACTCAGTCCAAAGAGTTTCATTGAAGCTTGATGCTTGTAAATAAGTCCTGGCTATGCAATGTGTCCTAAAAGAACATTCAAGTGTATAATTATTCAATGAGTCCCCTCACAGAGCATACTGTAGGTGGGACTGATAATATGTTCAATACTGGCTCGCTCCTTCAGTAATAGGTATTAGAAGAAGTAATTAAAGACCATTTTAGAAATGTTTGGAGTTTTTTTTTAGTGTAGACTGTCATTTAAGAATATGAAGCTCTTGAACACCACAGCCATGGTAAAAAATAGTCAACCTAATTTTAGAAATATTACAACTGTAGTTACCCTTTGCAGGTAAAAGGAGGCAGGAATACTATCTACCATTTCCACTGTGGGTTAATGCAAAAAGAGCCAAGAAATACATAGGAAAAGGTCAAAGGAAGAGCCAATTCAAATCAAGGAATAATGGGAGAGCACACAGATTCACTTATGCATGATCCAAACAGAGCAGCTCAGTAAACACATGGTTGGGGGAACTTTAATACAATAGTGTGACAGACAGTTACTCTGGCTTGGACACTGGGGACGTTTACCCCATACAGGTGGTAGCAAAAAAAGTACAATTATTACACTCCAAGCCAGTACTGTATGCTGCCAGAAGATCACTATTTTACAGTTACCCTGACAGAGTGTAATCTTAGTGCTTGGTAAAATGGGCATAAATCAGTAATACGTACATCAAAGCAGACAGATGCTTACAAACACAGACATTTAAAAATGGGGAAGCACTGAATCTGGAAATGACTTGGCAAACACTGTACATAATAGCACAGCATGAACCCTCAAAGCAACACTGAATCCGAAAGAACAAACATGAATCTTTGTATATACAAAGAAACAGTAAGAACTACTACAAATTCTGTATTACATATAACAGTGATAACACTGGTGGTGTGTCTATTAGAGTGCCTTGTTCTACCATCTGCAATCAATAAGAAAGTACCTGTAATACTAGGAAAAGTTAACAGAAGATCCGACAATAGGAAAGCAAATGAAAACTTTAGCAGAGTCATTATCTGAGTCAACAAGGAAATTTGTGTATACTGATTACCATCTAAACACTCACCCAAAGAACAAAGATTAACAAATCATATTACCGTATTTAAGAGGAAGATACACTGTCTTATCTACTATGTGAGGCACTTTTAGACCAAAAAAAACCACCAACCAACCCAAACAAAAAAACAGAAGTCCTTCTAGCTTCCTGTTCTGAAAATCTACATAAAATATCTCTAAATGCCTCCAATCATTTCAAATCATTTTTTCCAGATCCTAAACATCCTAAATCTGAATGTTTTTATCATCTAGTTCGTAATCCCTACGTCTGTAGCTGATGTCAACTATAATTAGAAGTGTGAATTTTCTCAGCCTTAATATTATTAATTTGGATATTCACATGTACCTTAGATATAATTCTTATTCAGAAATCACAGAACAAATCTCTGTTTAGCAGCAGCAGCTAAAGAATACATCCTGAAGAACTTTGTGGCAGGATGACATAATTATGTTCACTATTCAGAACCAAATGAAAGCTAGCAAATTCTAAAAGGAAAGCACATAGTTTATGTTTGTTTTTTTTTCCTTCTGAAGGCAAAAGTTTATTAAATAATGAAAAGCCAATGTTTATTGAAACATAGCTTTGGAACACTAAGACCGGAGTTTTGAGATGAAACATGTATATCAGATGAGTTTCTGTATCAATGCTTTGATAAGGAGAGAGGGAGATGTACACATTCTTGAATATCTCACAAACCTATGGAGACCCCCTCCCATCTATTTGAAAACCAACCAACCTGAAAAATAAGGCAGAATGTTCAAACAAGAATTGTATCTATAAATGTTAACTATAGAACTCATTACATAAAAAATAATATTTTGCTTAGCTTCTTTTCCATGATCTGCCACAATTTTATACTTCAAGTCCTTAACAGCATAGATAATTTTATTAACAAGTAGTATACTTGCAGAGCCATACCAGGTCAGACATTGAAGGTCCACTTACAGCACATCTTGTTTCAGGTTAATGCAGCCAGTAACTGATGCTTAGATAAGAGTGAAAGATCATGACAAACATTTCATCCTATTGCCCCATTAATTTTCATAACATCCAGCACTTCATAAATATAAAGACATCTCTTATGGTTTAATAGCTACATTGAACTTTTCTTACACAGTTTTTTCCCCTTTGCTCTTTGAATTCATGTCACATTCCAAAATACAATCCAAAGAATCCAAAACATCTGTAGGGAGGAATTACACAACTGGAACGCGTGCTTTCTTTTGCTTTTTTCTCTGGTTTGAGTTTACCCTCTCCAAGCCAGAAGTAGCATTGTTTGCTTCCCATGGTCTTGCACTGTTCCTCAGATAATCATTGCTGGTTACCAGCCAACACAAATCAATGGGTTAAACTAACTTTTTGACCAACACACTTCAGCTGCTCTAATGTTCCTGCTGCAGGCACAGAACCAAAAATAACCTGCAGTGGGATGACTTAAGGGTGTATGCACATAACACTGCTACACAAGACAGTATAACACACAAAACACCATGGGAGGTAGATCTGCATCTCTGACCGCAGCAATGGTTTTTCTCAGCTAGATGAGATGGTTATTGAGGGCTCATACACAAATATTTTGATACAACTAGACTTCTATCAACATAGTAGTGTATTCAAATAAACAGTAACTTACAGACATTCCCTGTGTTGTCAAAACTTGAAAGAACATCTTTAACATCTAAAAGTCCATTGTGAAATCTGGAAGAAAATAGAAATGGTGACTTTACCAACATATAAACAAATTAAAAAAAATAAAATTCTTCCCTCTTCAGAAAAGAAGTTCACTGCATGTGTTCACTTCTGACAATCGCCCTTTCACAGTCCACTTCTGTAGACACCAGGAGGAAAATGAGGGGACAATCCCTAGTGTTTTAAATAAATAAATAAATCAATCAATCATTGAAATCCATGACCCAGGAACTTATTTCTCAGAAACTAATACTTTAGCAAAATGAAAACGTTTCCAAAGAGCATCATTATTTGTTTAGTTGTAGAAGTCACATATAAGAAAAGAAGAATTTTGGTAAAGTGTTTTCTTTGAAGAGGAAAAACAAAAGACTATTTTTGAACAGCAGTTGTAAACACATTCCTATTTTCTCACACAAATCCAAGAACACTTAATTTAATTAATGTGAACAATGAAACTGATTAATGTGTTCAGTGAACTGCATTTTCTTTGGTTTTACATTTGCATAACCCAAGTGAAATAAACATTCAAAACAGAGGGTAATAAACTAATTAACTGAATTTCACATACCAAGTGCAAATTTTAGAACACTGTGAGCTAACACTGACAGCAGCAGAAAGTACACGCACCGAAAAGGAATAAAAATTTGCCTAGGAAGCTTCCTCTGTGTTATAGATGTCAGGCTAGCTGGATTCATACCACAAAATACTCTTTTTTTTTTTTAAACTGAGCTAATCTAGGACCAAAATGAAAAAATTAAAATCTTACACTTCACAACAATCAGATCACATAGCAGATTCACAAACACGTTAAAAAGCCCACAAAATCTAAAAAAGACGTCAACAATGCAGTAAAATACAAACATACAGTCTTTTAATAGTGTTTCAAATATAGCTTCCAAGGTTGTATAGGAGCATACTAATTTGCAACAGTGAAAAAAAATGGAACAAATCCAACAATTCTAGCACCTACAGAATTACTGTTCAATCTCTCAGCTTTTCTTTCCCGAAGAAAGAGTGTTGCAAGAATGAAAAATAAAAATCAACCTTTTTGCAAATAAGAAATTTTATATTTATAGTGGAAAAAAAAAAGTATTTATAGCTTTGTATAAGCATAAGCATTACATAAACTTTTACACATTAAATTTCAAGAAGCACCAAACAGCAGCTTAGACAAGTTCTTAAAAAATAATAAAATCAAATGGAAATAATGTTAACAAATTGAAACAAGCTCGCAAACAGGGGCAACAAAGTTATAAAAGATTTGACCGGACATTAGAACTCTTCACCCAGCTACACAAAACCAAACCAAAAATGCATTCCTTAGCTGCAGTAGAAACCCATAAGAATTCTGATGGGTGACGTGGACTTAAAACGCACTCTTTTTTTTTTGCGAGTTTATTCTCAAACTGGACAACCAATGCAACAGTCTTAATTCAAGAGAAGTGACAAGAAAGCAGACAGCATCAGTTTTTCCCCTGCTGACTCCTTAGCATCCTACCAACTCCATAACTGTGCATACATCTGACACAGTTACGGTCCCACAGATAGCTGTCAATGTCTCATCTTCTAAATGAATGTAAGATGCTGGAGGGGGGGGAAGATGTTGAGATTGTAAAGAAATATTTTAATCACTGTTGGAATGCAGATTAGGTCTGGGATAATGTGTTTTGTTTTTTTTTTTTCTCCCCTCAATTTCTTTATGTACATAATCCACACATAGAGGAGATAGAACATGCAAATTTCCAAGTGAAGCAAACAAAGGTGAGAATAAACAATTCAGCAATTGAATACTTGTAGTTCAATAGAATGCTATGACAAAATAAAAACAGAAGTGAAGCGTCCTTATCTGGAGAAGAACACAATTTATATACTTCAGGGTCAAAAGGTAGACAAAGGCAAAAATGAAAAATGATAGAATCACAGCACTAACCTTAAATCTATCACTAAACCAAATTTCAGGCATTTTCCAAAATAATGGTTTATAACTGGAGATGAGAAGTGGACAGCTCCGAGTACCTCAGAATCACGGAATGTTAAGGGTTGGAAGGGACCTCAAGAGATCATCCAGTCCAACCCCCCTGCCAGAGCAGGATCACCTAGACCAGGTCACACAGGAACGTGTCCAGGCAAGTTCTCAGACTGAAGAATAAGCTAAGATTTCCCAACAGATGCATGCCACACACCTATTGTTTTTAAGGTTGTCCTGAAATTTTGGTGACGTTTTATTTAACTGAGTGAATGTTTTTCCATCTATATTATTACTTTTGGCATACTCAGTTTTTATTAAGGAACAGTTCTTCCTCTGATTATAAAATGTTCTTTTCATAATTAAAATCAACACACACAAATTTAAGATATATTCTTACATTTATTATCCTGTGACCAAAAGCTTGTGGTGTCCAAGTACAAATACAACACACTTCAATCTTTGCTCTCTTGGCCAGCAGAGCTATTTTGCACAGAAACCCTGTTCTGTCTGCCTGCAGTATTCCAAGACCCTTTCTCTAACTCCAACTTAGCAAACTCTTGCTTTCACAAATATTGTTCATTGCAAGCACATAAGTGAACCACAATCTAACGATGAGAAGCATCCAGCTTTGCTACAAGGGACTTCCCCTTCTCCTCAGTCTTCCAGATGCCTACTCCACACTCATTGTGAAACAGGACAGGATTTAACAGCTGCTTCCTTTAGTCTGATCAGTTTATGAAACATTTACTGAACAAAACCTGGGAGTAAATTCAATCTCCTAGGATGAGTGGAGTAGCCATTACCTCAAAAGTAATCTGAACATGAAAGCTGCCCTCATTTACTCAAAAAAATTAAAAAAAATAGAAAAATCACATCTCAGGTCTAACTTATATAACCATTGTGGACTATAAGAATACTCCACATTAGTAACAGTGAATTTTCTTAAGTCAATTAGCATGATAGGAAAATACCCCTTCCTGCTGGTATAGAATCTACGCCAGGCTAAAGAAGAGGCATGAGACACTTACAATTCCACTTATAACCACTTAATAGTTAGGAACCCAAACAGTAAAGAATTGAGTATAACTTCTATTGCAGACAAGTTTTAGGACTGAGGAAAGCAATGTGCCAACAGCTGATCTACTTCTGAAAGTGAGAGCTTGGGGAGACACACTTCCAAACAACAATAGCTACGTGTTTCTCCATTTGGAGGACTGTACCTGTAGAGCCTGCCAACCAACTCTGCTGCAGCTATTCCCCCACTCTTTTCCATCCCTGACCTGACTTGCAGACTAAACATTACATGTACTTGTAAACGCAGGTATTCTCTCACCTCAAATATCATGCTACTCAGTCCTGTGCCTAAAAAACACAGCTTCTGTTTTGGGATCCACTGTTGTGCATATACCTCCCAAGAACTTCTGTAACAGCTGCTGCTTCACTGTCCCATCCCATTAGCTGCTCTTCCATTCTCTAGTCCAGAGAAAACAACCAATATGTCACATCTTGTTTATACAGATGCCTGTCATAATCACAGCTTTCTGTGGTACATCTTACAAACTGCCCATAATGAGTTTGTGTCATATGCATGGAATTTTTGAAGTCATGGAAAGGAATCACAGAAGGTTGTAGTTAAATCCCAATCCTAAAATTCCCATAATTTTCCACAGGCATCTCAAAATACAGAAGAACATTATTGTTTAGTGCTTTGGAATATGTCAAGAATGTTGTACAATTCAACAAAGTTCAAAGAAGAGCGAGTGTCAAGAACAACAAAGTATTTCAAACAAATATAAGTGAATTTCTGGCCAGAGTGGTTAATCTCATCTACAGTGTTCTTATTCTAAGTCTTCAAGGGACAATATGCAAAAATTTCTGTTGCTGAGGCAGTAATTGAAATCTCTGAATTATCAGCTAATTTAACTCATGTTTCTCCTAACATGAAACAAAGCAAAATTCCTTACTCTGGACCATGAATATATCAACTTTGGATGTATAAATAAAATCAGGAAAAGAGAGAGAGATCTAAATCATATTAATGCTCCTTCCTTTCCAATTCAGGCCACACGAGTGGCAGACTTTTATATGTATTTATAAATAGTTGTAGACAGTAGAATAAAAATAATCCTTCAGTTGCTCCCTATTAACGTATGTTTTTCATCTGCCATAATGAAGCAAGACTACGCTCCTTCTTTTATATTATTTTTCCTCATTCAGTTGCAAAATAACTAATTACATATAGTAAACTTAAAAAAATGACCGCAACTAAGATAGGTCACATTTCCATATAATACCCTAATGAAAACACAAAGAAACAAAACAAAACATAAATTAAAACAAACCAAAAAAACCACAACCAAAAAAATCCCACAGCCCAACACATAACACTTCACAATACATTATTAACATGGATAAAAAAATAAAACTACAATATTTGTGGAAAAAGAAATATAGGATCAGGGCAAAATGTTACTGATAAGGGTACTTCACAAAAGGCTTGCTGAGAATCACGATCAATTGTCATTGCAGCCCAGTAAGAATCTCAGAGTTATCTGCAGACTTTCAAATATTTTCTTCTGGGCCAGAATATAGCAAAACCAGGTAACTCCTCTTTCACTCAGATCACTCCTCTTTCACTCTACATCTCAGCTTAATATGGTAAGAAACCAAAAAATGGATTCTTTGACTACAAATTCATGTCTTGGGCAATGTAATGGAACAGTCTTAGTTTCATCAGTCAATAAATGTAGCATGTTACCAAATCCCTTTTTATCTCTTTCCTCAATTTCTCCCTTCTATGTTCAAGCCTTTATACAGTTAAATCTACACATTGTCTCTCAGCACCCAATAAATGGAAGAAGGCAAGTTTATAATATCGACGCAAATTGTCCTTAAGGAGTGGGCAATGTTCATTGAAATCTGCTTCCTTTCATTTTATTTTAGATCTGTCTTTACAATAAAAAAAATAAAATAAAAATCAATAAAACTCAAAATGTTATCTGCAGAAATATCTCACAGGAATTTTCTAACACACAATTTGCCACAGACAAATAATATGCCTCTCAATCCTAAACCAAAGGTCTAGAATAATCTAATAATTTCTTACATATTTTTTATCTAAAGATTCATTCATATTCTGAATAAAGGCATGACACCTTGGGAAGAACACTTAACACTCTTTAGAAAGATTTAACCCTTCCTGTAAGCTGCTAACATTGTTCTTTTCAGTTCTACATTTTAGTGTTTGAAACACCAAATGCCTGATCAATGGAAAACATTTTAACACAGAAATAACTTATTTCTTCTCTAATTGCTTAAAATGAGCCTACAATTTTAAAGTAAATCCATAGCCTGAAATAGAAAATTTGAAGATATTGATTGCTCCTTTTTTAACTCTAATAAAAGAATAATTTTCCTGTCTTAGACAGACACCATCTCCACAGTGAGGCACCACCTCTTTATGATCTATAATCACTTCATTGCTGGAACTATTCATACAAAATTTAAATTTAAAAGCACATTCCTGACTAAGAAGAATTTAAAATGCAATAATAAATAAACATTTTATAATGTCTCTACTTACACTATGTCTTCCTATCACCAAGAAAACAAGTAATTTTAACCGCAAAGTGACATACCCCCAAAGTTAAAAAGAACTTGAACAAATCTAACAAATGAACATGAAAGTTTTACAAATAAAAACGTATTTTTAATGGAGAAGAGACCCAGAAGGCCGGGTAGTAATGAAAGATTTATTTTTTTTTTCCATTTCAAGCTTGCAAGAAATTTCACTTAAAACGAGGTTTGTATTTTTCACATTCAGACTAGATTACTCAATTTACTGTACCCAAATCTGAATGTGAAAACTGCAGCAAGATTCCAGCTTGGACTGAGTATGTCTATATTGTGCACATTAGACTGTCATAGAAATTCAGCCCAATTCCCAGACCAACTTCCTCTCGGTTTAGTGGTTTCTTCTTTAACTAACATTATTTGCAAACAACACCAGAGAGCAGTATCATGTATGCACCCACCCAAGTCATATCATCAAGACAGGGATGTAATGCACAGGAGCTCCAACTACAGTACAAATCCAAACGAGACTAATCAAATGAGATTCTCAATTACAATAAATTTCATCCCACCACACTTTTCACTGAAGACAGGTCACACTCCTCAGACACTCCTCTTCCTACCCCAGAGCTACTGTGAAGCACCAGCTACTGTGAAGCACCTTAGTACCTGTACAAACTTCAAGAGGCCACCTTCCACCCTGTATTGTGAACCTACTTTTCATTAAGCAGACTAGAGATCATTGTTTAATCAGTAGTGTTATGGGGGTTTTTAAAATGAGTCAATGTCGTTATCTCAAGGATCTAGTCAAAATGTCACATAAATCCAGCTTAGAGTTTTAAAGCAAAAATTGCCTTATATTGATGCTTCTGTCTTCCTGCTTTGGAAGATAATTATTAAGGATTATTCAAAGATAAACTAATGACAGAAAAACATGGCATAAGCTTTTCTTACTCAAATGTGAATCCTGTCTGAAAAATAGCAGCTTACTAAAACAAGCTGCATTGAGATGTCCAGAAAAGCATGCACATGCCTGGTAGTTCCTACTGAAGTTTCTGCCTGCCTAACTAGTCCCAAGTCCCTCTAGAGCTGTAATTCCAGCTAGGTCATAGCATATCTGAATATACAATTTGATCAGGTTTGATAGCCGTTGAACTGATATAGCTTGACCTTTAGACTCTTTGCCAAAAGCCACTAACAACCTTATGAACTTTAAGTATTTAGCCTTGTCAGGATATTAGCTGACAACCCTTTTAACATCCAACATATGCAATAAGCTTTCCTCAAAAGACGTTAATCCATAAGGAAAACATATGTAGATGAAAATTCTAAGGCACGTTGTCAAGATTTTAGAGGAGCCATAACAACATTATTTTTTCCCGGACATAAATACATATATAAAAAGGCTCTCCTACTTGAGCACACTGTTCTGGGTTTACCTGACTAATGTTCTTGTTAGGGTTAATAATATGCTAATAATATGTTTTTATTATCTTGTTAAAATTGCTTTTATTGATGTAAATTATTATAATGAATATTTTGTGAATGGGAATAGGAAAATGAAGGGAAGACTGTCAGACATAGAGGGGATCTTTAAGCTTCCAAAACATGATCAGTTCTAAAAGGTCCAGGACCGCTTACGCTAACATTTCTTATCTTCTAGATATGCAAGTTTCCACAAGAACTGTTGCTCTGTTAGGTACGTTAAACTGTTATGTTTACCCTGTTAAATTACTGCTTCTGCAAAAACAGAGAAGAAACTTCAATTAATATCGATTTATGGTAAAGGGGATTTTGTTTCCAGTATTTATACTTTGACCCTGGCAAAAGACACAGAGTTATTTTCTCCTTCCTTTCTTCACTTTCAGAAATAAGATATACTATATATTGCTACTGCTTCAGTATAAAGATAAAACATTTTAATAGGTAAGTGCAAGAATAAGTTCTGATCATTGTTCCTAAAATGTTCAGTGATGACCATTTTCACAGACCACAGAATATCTTCTTGAAAGGAACAAAATATGGGAAAAAAATGAAAATAAAAATCCTCACCAGGATACACTCTCTCTATCCTCCTCAATACACAGCGTTTGAAACCTTCTCCAGTACAGAAGCCATACTTTTCTGTTGGCTAAGCTCAAAGGTACAGAAGAGGTCCAAGATCTCCCTACTTGGAACAGTATATAATGACCACCAATAATAAAATCACGCATAAACAAACCTGCTCACAACCTTCAGTTTGAGCTGTGTTCTATTATTAATGAAACTACTATTAGCCAAATAGAATACTAAATAAAATGATGACATTGGAAGTGATAGAAACAGAAGTGCACAAATGTCAAATGTCAGAGCAAGATCAGCCTGGCATTCCCATGGCTTTTATACTGCCGGCACAGGGGAACCTTAGCTCACCTCATGCCTTAAAACTCTTGTAACTAGTAAATCAAGTATTTGACAGAGTGTTGCAAAACATTGGTAGTGAATGGACTCAGTGAAGTTCAGAACTGCGGTGTAAAGGACGACAGACTTGTTCAGCCCAAATTCAACGTAAACTCCTTACATTTCCTATCACCAGTGTGCCTCTGAAGACCTAAAACTGGGGACTAGAGCTACTGCACAAAGAGATTAGGTAGACAGGGGGCATCTGGCTGCATCTCTAGCATTCCCCAGCAGTTCACTGGAAAAGTCCATGCCCATTAAAAACACTGTACCTACTTCATCACAAATAGGCACTCTTTTCAGATAGCAAAGTTTTCTTTTGAAATCTTTTAGTTCCAGTAAGTTTAACCTTGGAAAAATGGAAAAATAAGGCTTTATAAAGCTCTAAACTATTTTGTATTTGACATCCCACCCAGCTGCAAATTTTAAGGGAAGCTGCATGTAATGTGGTGTTGGAGGGGTTTTGCTTTGGTTTGGTTTTCCCTTGTTATTTTCTTTTATAACATTGTAGAAAGGTCACTTTGTTAATGATGGTCACTTGTTTGTGTTTTATCTTCCTTTCTAAGACTGACTTTAAATTAAAGGTCCCAGTTAAATAGAAATGTACTTTAAAATTTCGATGACTCAGGCTCTCTAGAACATCCATTACTGTGCATAGAATGCAAAATTCCACACCCTTAGTGGGGCTAATTAGGGGCTGCAAAACAAGCACTGATTCAGGGATGCTTAAGTTACTGTTATAATTATGTCTGTTGAGGCAAAATCAAGTTAGAGATATGTACAAAAATGAACAAGGGAAAAGAGACCTAAACAGGAAAAAATGAAAAAAACAAACCAAACAGCCCACATAGTAATGAATGGAAGCTATAAACTTTTCCATTTTGCTAAAGCTACTGAGAATTCATTAACACTCTTTCAGAGGGTTTTGGCAGGGCATTCAAGGTTTTTTGGGGGTTTTGTGTTTTTGTTTGTTTGTTTTTTAATACAGATATCTTCAGTTGTTTTACCTTCTCTACTATAAAACAGATCTATTCAATAGTTTTAAGCCATTTCTGTAGGAAAAGGAATGATTTTATTCTTTTGTTTTGCAAATTGCCTTCTAAATTATCACTGAGTTTTAAAAGAACTATTATGAAGAAAATATAATAAAATATAAATCACTACTGAAAAGCTTTTAGAACTTTATGAATAACTTCAGGTCATTAAATTTTTATTCTGATTACAAGTAAACATATTCAGTTTTTTTACATCCTACTTATATGTGAAGAATGTCAAAACAGAAAGCTAATAGAAATATAAAATAAATGCTCATATTGCATTTGCATTCTAATAGAGGTACAGTCGCCACTATTTTCATTCAAGGTTTGGCACTTCAGTGAAGTGTACCAAAAAAAAAAAAGAAAAAGACAAGCTGCTTAATGTAACAAACAACTGAAAATAACATTTAACAGTTTATATGTAAACCATGTCCTACTTACACAAAACACTAGAAGAATGACTAATGAGCTTTATATGTGAGGCCTGTACAAGATCTTAGGAAGTACTTAAAACTTAAATGATGGTTACCTTAAGAACACACTATACTCAGGATAAAAGATGCTTTTATATCGAACCCAGGTCCCAGTTTCCTCTTCTGTATTCTGGTCTTCTACTGAAAAGAGATTGAACGATGCAAACCTTCTTATAGACACTTGTTGTAGATGAACATCTTTCAAGTGCTTTTTCTTCAGAACCTTTGAAATGAAAAACAAATTAAACATTAGGAATAAAACTTTCAATAAAAGAACAAACACAAGCTTATTTAACTGAAGAGTCAAGTCTGGAAACAGTAATAGCTATGCTATTAGCTAATAGCTATGAATAACTCGTCTGAGTATGTCAAGCCAGGGAAAAATAGCAGTAGTATTGATGGTAGCAGTCAAGAGAATGGCTTATGAATTTATTGTATTTCAATATATATAGTATCTCAATAACTGTAAAGAAAATGCAATGTGTTCATAAGGACATATGTTCGTAAGTACAAAGATGTCTTTTTAACTCCTGCTTCAGTGAACCCATGCCAGAATTAGAGATGCAGACTGGGTTCTTCCCTATTCTCCTTCCACCACTGTGAAACTTTCTGTGTGATATGTGCTTGCCAGGTTGACTATTTCCTAGTTTAGAGTCTACTACTGCACACTTGCAGAACTGCTGCCAAACTTGCTCCCTATCTCAGGCCCCAGAATTTCAGATGCTACAACTGCATTTTGCTCTCCCATGGCCCTGTTAAGGGGACTGATGCATTAGCCAACATTTGCACGTTCCCCAAAATACACTAACAGCACCAAACTCAGTGCTAAGAAAGTAGTAGCAGGAGCATGATGTGGCCATAGGCATTTTGTGCAATTGCTAAATAATCAAAACACTTTTCAGAAAAGGGAAAACATGGGCTCTCTGTCCTGTATAGTGTGCTGCACGAAACTGTGTCTTCAGGGAATGAGGCATGAACTCCTCCATATGAGAAAACCCAGTACCCAACCCATTTGAGCTGTATTGTTGCACAGAAGGCAATTATCAGATCTCTGCCAGACAAAGGGGCTTATTCTTTAGGTCAGTGATGTGGAAGGAGAAATGTCCTGTTTTTTCTCCTAACATTAGACAGAATACATAAATAATTGCCATTGCATTTTTAAAAAGAAGGAGCATAAGCAGTCCGCAGTCATAAAAAAAACAACAAATAAACAAAAAACCTAAGAAAAACTTACCACTGCAGATAGAGCTACAACAGCTCTACTGAGAAGAGCACCACAATCAGTTGTTTTGTTTTTGTTCTTTTGCCAGCCAGAGCTCAGTCCAAAATCAACTGAGATGTAGCTCTCCACAATTATGAAACTTGAAATGAAAGCTTTGCATATGGGATGTGTACAACAAAACAAGGGGTCAGTGGGGTTTTGTGCTGCACCCAACCTTTGTTGACTGGGCTTTAATGAGAAACGCACTCACATCCAACAGCCTTATAATTTGGTGCCACGACATAGTATTTTGCAAGATACTTGAAAATACTACATATGTGAGCAGAGCAATTGTATTTGCTATGCTGTTAGCTTCTAACAGCAGGTCTGATGCATCAGGCTTATTGCTTTTGGATTTGTTTTCATCAGCAGGTCTCAGCATATGAAAGGCACAGGCATTTTCTTCAAAGTATTAAAAATGGCTGTGTGCTGTCCACACTATTTTTCTGTAGCACCTGAGAACAATACCACATTAAGGAAATCACAAAAAATAGCAAAACTGGGTAACTAATAAAAGACTAGAAGAATTAAGACCTTCATATAATAGCACCTGGAAAGAAAACAGTCATTTTCTTTAGTTGTCAAGTTGGTCCAAGATCTAATTTTCAGTCTTGGTTGTAGTGACAGCAAAGAGAAAGAACTCCGGTGAGGAAGGAATCGACAAACACCACTGTTCTTTGCTCGGGGCTGCTGGCTTCTATCTCCTCCCTTGGTAACTTCCAGCTAAGTGGCTCTGCATATTTTTATTTATAAATAAATAGAGAAATAAAAATACTGAAGTCTTGTTTCACTCTCTTCAGGATCATCTTGTGGTGTCTTTTCCACAAGATCTTCACAGGTCTACATGTGTTGAGGTTGTACACAAGTCATACATACAATTACCTAAACACATAGTATTTTAGGTTCTGTAATGAAAAGTTCTCTCCCCAAAATTAGGTTCTTTAAAAGGAAAAAGCGCCAAGAACAAAGACAAAACACAACCCCAAACGATGCAAGCTCACACTTTTAACTTGCAGTTTTCCCCTCTCTCAAACTTGAATTTCCTTTCTTCTCTAACTTGACCTAGTAATATAGAATTCTAAGGCAATTCATTCTTCATTAACACACAAGACATTTAAAAAAATAATACAAAAAAAAAATCACCAAGCTGTCTCCTGTTTTAGAAAGCCTCTAGCAAAATGTTAACCACAGACCTCAACTGCAGGGCCCTTGCTATTTAATGACAATATTAGGACCATATTTAGGACTCACTAAAGATGTTTTAACACTCTTAAAAAAAAAAACACACCACAAACAACCAAAAAAACCTCAGCCCCATATGGAGGATGTCAGTTACCTGAAATTCCCTGTATTTCTTTGTGTATGGTCTAGGTGCACTAAAAGCCAAATTCAATAATAGCTGATGGTCTACCAACCTCTGCTAAAGTCTAGGGCACTGCCTGGATTGTGGTATTCTGTACACACAAGAAAATTTCTACATAATGTGCTACAGCATCATCTATTACTACACCATCTCTAAATATCATCAGTGGGACTGTGCATTATTTGTTTTAAATTGGTTATTTACCAAATTGTTTTATTCAGCTGTAAACAATTTACAAACTCAAGACTAACAAAACCATGGAAAAAAGATTTGGAGTACAGGCAACTTGTACAGAGAGAGGAGCAGGAAGAGAAGAAAAAAAAAATTATTCTGTTCAGGGAAAAAAAGAAAAATTAAAGTAAAAGGCCACTGCCCTGTGTTTACTTTAGCTTTTACTTTTCAGTTCTGGAAGCTAAAGTACATCAGCAGGGGGGCAAGTTTTCTGTAAGAAAAAGAGCAAGAGAAAGATAACCGGCCTGATATGAAGCTTGCAGATTCCAGGAAAGTTTTAATTCCACTTTCTACAAGGAGCAAATGTACATATAGGGAGCAACATAATTAATGCATCTTGCTCTAAACTTCCCTGCTAAAAAAGCTACAGACTGTATAATGCCATCAGTTGCATAGAATGACAGAGCTGAAAACAGAGCCTTAGAGAATTTATTCCTGTTATTTATAAATACACACTACGAGAGTAACTTTTTTTTTTCAAGAAAAAAAAATAAAATTAGCTTGTCAGCAACAAGTAAAAGATACCGCCAAACTTCAAATTCAGTACATATATTAAACATTTTATTGATAAAGAACACATAGGTAATTATGCAAGCCCCTGGTTCTTTATGCTAGCTTCATAGGATACCTTGTAAAAGGGCTTTTTTCTTAATTAAATCAGCAAGCATGCACTCAAACGTCCTTACCATAGCAAATCAATTTGTGTATGAACTGAAAGAAAGCAAATTCGATATATAAACACACCACAGAAGTGATTTAACGTAAGGCGTTATTATAAGCAGTATGAAAAGTGTTTTAAAAAGCACTGTAAAGAAACACTTTCGACAGTGCGCCTTTAAAGATGAATATAAAAGAAGGTTGATACCTCCTTCCAATCCATAGACAGATCTGAGCATCACTGTAGTAAAGAGCACGGAACTGACTTTTACTTCAGATGTGCCAGTAAGATTAAATTGATCCTTGCTCATCATACCATACAAAAATCAACAGAAAAGCTGAAGAACATGGAAAAAAACAGGGAATCTGCAGATGAAAATGTCAGAGATAAATGTAATTTGAGGAAGAAATGGAAGCCTTCTCCCCAAGTACCTACATGCACCCTCCACAGCCCCATTCTATTGTTATGAAAAGTCCTTACGATTTTAAGAAACAGATATGGCAAAGGCAGTATCTTGAAAAGAATTAACAGCTAGTATACCCACAGAGTGAAACTTACATAGTCTGCTAGAAGGGAAACCTACAAAGACAAACCTGATATTCCTGTCAGTAACTTTGATGTTTCTTGCTTTAGAGTATAACAAAACAGAAGCTTGTCCTAACAAACAGGACCATCAAATTTACAAACAAAAAAAATCACCCAAGAAAAGTGCAATATTAACTTCTCCAAGTCTCCCACTCTGTTATCCGACTGCAACCACCATCATACCCACTACTACTACTCTGCCTTCCTGGGGTGAGCTTGGGATGGGCAGCTCCAGGCATCCATTTGCACAAAAATAATCTTTTAAGTTAGGGCCATAAACATCATGTCAGATAATAATAACAAAACTGATTTGGGTTTTTTAGCCTTTATACATGTGTTCATCTGCAGAGGAATCCTTTCCAACCTTGCATTGCTCCTAAAGAGTCCAAAAAGATATGGAAGGCCGGAGCTGCTGGTCACCTGAAGCACAGGTGTAACCACTTGCTGCTTCTTCCTCCTCCAGGCGCTGCCCCTATGCTCACCAGGCCACCAGCTGCTGCAGGTAAAGTGTAGATTTCACTGTCAGGTGAGTGGGGTCTCAACCCAGCTCCCCATGAATGGCAATGGACAGGACAGGGCTGGCAAGCAGAGGGTGGGAATTTGGGTAGCAGCTACAGTAACCAACTCTGGCAGCATAAAATCATAAATAGCTTGAGTTGGAAAGGACCTGAAAGATCAGCCAGTTCCAACCCCCCTTCCATCATCAGGGAAAACTCCCACTAGACCAAGTTGTTCAGAGCCTCATCCAGCCTGGCTTTGAACACTTTGAAGGACAACGCATCCACAACTTCTCTGGGCAACCTTTCCCAGTGTCTCACCACCCTCCTAATACAGAACTTCTTCCTAATGTCAAATCTAAATCTAACCTGGTCTAGGTTAAAAGCATTGCCCCTTGTCCTATCACCACATGCCCCTATAAAAAGTCCCTCTCCAGCTTTCCTGTGGGTACTTTCATTCAGGTACTGGAAGGCTGCTATAAGGTCTCCCTGGAGCCTTCTCCAGGCTGGGCAGACCAAATTCCCTCAGCCTGCCCTCGTAGGAAAGGTGCTGCAGCTCTCTGATCGTGGCCCTCCTCTGAACCCTCTCCAACAGGTCTACATCCTTATTGTGTTGGGGGCTCCAAAGCTGGACGCTGTACTCCAGGTGAGGTCTCATCAGAGCAGAGGGGCAGAATCACCTCTCTCGATCTGCCGGACAGACTTTCTTTTAATGCAGCCCAGGATACAGTTGACTTCTTGGGCTGCCAGCACAATTTGCCGGCTCACGTTAAACCAGCACCCCCAAGTTCTATCAGCCAGCACCCCCAAGCCCAAAACGGAAGGGGTCAAACCAGCCTGAAAATCCTTAACTAGTGCTCCCAGGAGCAGGGTGCCAGCCCTCTTCCCGTTAACACTCCTTATAAGACCACAGACTGCTTTGAGGATCTATTGAAAGCACACCTTGAAGAGCCGTGTTTGTACATATCTGTATATATTCTTATTCTTGGTATTTTTGCCAAAAAGAGGACCGCAAACCCCTTTGCAAGCCCAAACAAACTACTCCTCGCAACCGCCCTCGTCGGGGGTGCGGGCAGATCTCCGCAGCCACGCTTCCCGTCCTCCTCCCGAAGGGGCGGGCCACCCCCGGCCACGCGGCCC
>JANHFX010017842.1:51216-84411 GCA_027560015.1 Chloroceryle amazona | reverse complement strand
GGCTGGAAAGTCTCCAGAGCAGGAGACTCCACAACCTCTCTGGGCAGCCTGTTCCAGGCTCTGTCACTCTCACAGGGGAGAAGTTTTTCCTCCCGTTGAGGTGGAACTTCCCATGTTTCTCCTTGCGACCATCACCTCTCATCCTATCACAAGGGCTCAACTGAAAAAGAGACTGGCAGAGGGAATTTAGATGTTCTTCAAGCATGTAGACCTGAAAACATGATCTAGAAAATTGGGCCCAACAGCCTTTTTAGGAAGTTCTTCTTTGAGGAACTTAAATATATCAGGCCATAATGCTCCACTCAAAGGTGTCCTAGAGGCTGGTATTTCTGTGTTTTGGCCGTGTCCAGAACCTCCCCAGCACACACAGCCCGAGTTCCTGTTTCTTGTGCACACCACGAGCTAGCCTGGACTGGCACCCAAAGCCCTTCCTGGCTACAGGTGGCAAGCACTATGGAAATCTGCTTTATGAGCAACGATGGGCGTGGATCCCCAACCACTATTACTGACTCTGCCTTGCTCTGTAGTACGGGAGAAATGTTCAATACTACTGAAGAGCAGAGTATTTGCTCAGGTTCTAGGAGCTCTGGGCCCATTGCCCTTTCCAGCTGTGAGGGCTCAGATCCTGGCTCCCCAGTGCTTCCTGCACTGAGGCTTAGGCGAGACTGGCTGGGGACATTTTCCATCCTTCCTGCTGGAGCTGTGGCATCATGCTGGCAGAAGTGTCATGTTTGTGAGACCTGAGAAGAAGCCCTAACACTTGGAGCCTTCACATGGCTCCATATACAGAGTTCCCCATCTTTCTTTTTTACCGCTTATTTTTTGTTTTCCCCCTTTTAGCCTTCTCTCTCTCATACCCTTCTCTCTTACCCAGTATCTCTGTTTACAGATGCTCATCCTTCACGCCCAGTATAACCACAGACAGCACCATAATACAGATCTACGTGGAAATGCCTGCCTAGCTTAGCGGAGCAGCTCTGGCTGACCTGAATTAGCTGAAGGACTGGGTTGTTCATTTTTTCATCAACCCTTCCCCGCCATATGTGGTCAACCTCACAAAGAGGAAGAGGAAAGGTGGTTGTGAGGTGTCACTCAGCAGTTGTTTCACTTTTTCCTCTGCTGTCTCTTGCAAAAGAGAATTAAACAGTAAGTTAAAAACTGCTTGAGTTCCTGGTTCTTGCTCCGAGCTGATTGCCTGACAACATTTTTGTAGCTGATTTTGATGTGAGCAGCACAGTTTTGTGGCTGAAATAAAGCTCTTAGCATCCCAACTTCTTGTCTCCCAGCTCACCACATGGTCCACAGCAAGTGGAGCCTGGGTATTGAGTACACATAATTTTGCTTGCCTTTTTCACCCGCCTGAGTTTCAGAAATGAAGACCTACACCTCACTTTTATTTTCATTGGAGAAGAGCTATTGCCATTGTTATTTTATTTTATTTTTTATAAAAGGGGAAGGAGATTTAAAATGGCTTAATTTGGGCAGTTAAAAGTAATGCGTACTTCTGAAAATGTTACCCTGTAGTTATTTAGTGTGTACTTGCAGTCGAGTTGTTATATGGATATCATGAAGCTTAATCTTTGTAACACACTTTGGGATACTCAGATGAAAGGCAATCTAGGTGGAAACAATTCAAGATCGATTCTCATTTCAGTATGCCTGTCAAAGCAAGGTTTAAGTTAATCGTGTTGAAAACGTGAACATCTCTCCACAATGGGCATCTTTGGGATAGTAAAGCAATATTTTAATATTTGAAGGATTTCTTTCCTCCAAAGTTTATGCTCATTGCGCTCATAATATGCTCTATAGCATAAAAAGTTCTCTCCTTTGCTCTGTTTACTTCACCTACCCACTTCTGCTGCTTTAAGTTAGCTCATCACCTTCTCTCTTGGGCTGTTTTCCTTGTTCCTTAGTTTGCTTTATAAACTGCATCCATGGAAAAAACTTGGCCTAGGTATAACAAACATCAGGGAGGTGCCAGAATCAAGTTCAACCCAAAGCTTCCAAGCACGGGATGTTTCAGCCTCAAAACCAGTGACACAGACAAACAAACTGACTGCAGATCATTTCCAGTAGTGGTGGAAACCACAACGCTGGATTACTGGGAAAAGCATAAATGTAAAGAGAGTTTATGGTGTATTAAATTAAGATGCTCTGTAAGTAAATACTGGGCAATTAAAGAAGATTTACCCAAGTGAAGCCAAATACAGCGCAGAGGATAATTAATGTGGCTGAGACAACTCAATAATAATGGCTTTGAACTTTTGCAGTAGTGCATTAACACGCGTGTCAGAAGGAGGGATTGCATTGCCAGTCAACAACCATTCGTTAGGAGTTTTTACCTCAGGTTAATTAAGAGCTCGTGATAACAGAATATGAAAATTACCTTACTGAACTAAGGGGGTGTTTGCTCTTTTAAGTGTGCCCTTCTTTGTTTGTTTTTTTTCCTGCACCTAAAAAAGAAAATTTTGGAGATGTTTGTGTTTTTCAATAACCTCTCTTCATTCTGTTAGTGTCACTTTTGTGGCAGAGCTCCTCCATTAATGATCTAATTGACTTAGAGACTTAATTAATTATTGGGTGTGTTCCTGCACGGCTGGATTGAATCAAGAGGGGTGCTGAGAGAACTAGCAGAGGGTTCTAAGCAAGCTGCTCCAGCAGCAGTCCTTCAGTTTGCCTCTGAAGCGGCTGATTCAGTCTCCTGGGGAGCCTGCTGGTCACTTTGGATAAGCAGAGCATAAAAGCCCAGGAGCTGAAAAGGCTTGAGCTGAAATGGACCTGTTCCTGTGCCAGGTTGGATCTGCTCCTCAGATGCTGACAGGTAGGCTGAGAACTTGAGAGTTTGGGCTTGTTTTGAGTGTCTGTGGTGGTTTTACCTTCAGCTCTTCCCAAGTACAGCCCTTCCAACAGAGAGGATGCTGGTCTCATGACCATCCCGTGTTGTGGGCTGTGGGAGGCTTTTCACCTGGGGCTTGCCTCAGACAGCCCAGAGCAGATCTTTAGTCTTTGTGCCTTTTTTTCTCTTCCAGTGGAACATAGCAACAGCTTCCAGCCTCGCCTGTTTTGGTAAGGGGCAAGCTGTTTGGAAGAAGGGTTTCTTTCTGTTCCTTTGAAAGCTTCCCAGCACGGCAGGAGGCTGATGCTATGTGCAGGTTTTTGGGGTCCTTCTGTAATACAAGTAACGAGTTGCTCCTACTTGTGGTTTAAGACCTAGAGGCTGTTCAGAATAGGGTGGTGGTTTTGAGCAGGTGCCTTTCTCAGCTCATTTGAAAGTCAAATCCAGATCTGGACTCCATCCTTCTTGAGCTTAGCTCTTCCTCCACTGCCCATCTTTACTACGCAGCGTGAGGATTCTTCCAAGGCAGTCAGCCCCCTTCTGTGGTAAGAGCCAGCCCTTTTCTCCAGGGGTAACAGCTTTTAACAGAACTGATACCAGCCATGGGGTATGTCCTGCTGCAGCAGAATTCATGTTAATAAGTCAGCAATGTTAGTCGTGGTCTTTTGCAAAGGAGCATTTTCCGTTACAAAAAATGAAACGATCCATCCACATCTTTCTATTTATTAAATACCAAGTACTCTGATTGGTTTTCTTTAAGTGCAGCAAAGATTGGCTGGGAAGAACGCTTTGAAAAATGTTGCCTGTCAGCTGAATTAAGTATGTTTCAGTAATGACATAAAAAATGTTCCTAATGGATACTCTAAGTAAGAAATAGAAGTGTATTGCAAGAAAAAAAGCATAATATTTCAATTTTGAAAAATCTAATGCTATGTCTTAAAGGATTTTAAATTTCCATAAAATGATTCATTGAGCTTTGAAACAATTGAAGTTTAAGTTATCACTTGTATTAACACGGGGTGTTTTCAATACCTCAGCAAAACCTATATCCCTACTTTTTGTGTTTTATACCAGCACCTAAAGAAGAAAGCTGGCCAGTAGCTTTATTTGACAGCTAGAACTAACAGAGGAGTCCAACTTAAAAGGACACCGTTCGATGCCATCATCATGAAAAAAACTTACAAGTATTCTTTTGAAGTTCACTTATGAATTCAGTTTGACTGTGTTAATGACTTGTACTGATTTTTTTTTTTGGTGAGCTTTATTAGTGCAAATACTTATGGAAGGTGTATTTTAAGCTTGAGTGCCAGAATATTAATCAAAACCTTAATTACATATTCAATAGTAATATTCACAATTCATATGGGTCTTACTTAATTTCATTACTCGCCCAATCAAGGATCAGAAGCAATGACATATGATTTAAATAGCAAATTGTTTTGGGTATGTCTAATTAGTAGACACAAAGGATTGGTTATTAAAGAAATTAACTTTGGCACTTTGAAAGCTGAAGAATAACCTTGAAATAGGGCTAAACTCAACATTCACAGCTGTTCCCAGAAGATTTCCAGCGAGACTCGGTCCATGTCTAGTGTATACAAATGATTTGTAAATTGATAAACAACATAAATGCGATAGAATTATGTCTTCTAACGGCATGCCATAAATCATGCTTTGGAGGATTCTTTGTGAATGGCAACCTTAATAGCTGTGGGGAAGGAGAAGGGAACGACCGAAGGGTTATTTATTTGAATTTCAAGTCATTGTTTTGGGTTCAAACATTGCAGCTGCCACTCAAGAGTGCGCGTTATTGCGAGCCTCCCTCTTTGACCGAATACATTCTAATGTGGTCGTAATGCAGAATGTGTCACACTGGATTTATCATCTTATGAGGGAATGTGATGCTGTGTTTTGCTCTGCCCCATCCTCAAAACCCTGTGAAGGTCCCTGTTGAAGGGGCGACGTTTGAAAAATGTGTGTGAGAAAGCAAAGGACCCGCGGACAAATTGAGTCCTTCTCCCTGTTCCTGCTGTCACTCCACGCTCAGTTTAGCGTCCTTCATCTCCACTACAACCCAAAGCTCTTTGATTCTGTGATGTACCACTCTTGCTGCCAGAGGAAAGCTGCTCTGCAGCTCCCTGGAAGCTGCATTTCTCTGAGCAGTATTGGATTCTGGAGGCAAGGAAGCACAAAGCCTTGGGAATAGTCTAGGACTCCTATTGATTGCCATCGCTGAATGTGTACGGAGCTGTGATTTGTTGCAAGCAATTTCCTGACGCAGGCTGTCCCACATCTTATTATTTTTTAGGCGAACATAATTTTATCATAGAGACTTCACAAAGAGAAGAAATGCAGGAAAGGGTCAGGTAGAATCTGGGTGCTGTCAGTCATGGAAGTATCTTTTAATTTCCTTTCACTCTTGGCCACTATTTTTATCATATTCAAGCATTAGCTTGGAGAGAGAAATAATGTTCACTTCAAAAGCCACTTCCTCCTCGATAAATAATTCAGAGCCATAGATTGTTCATGAGGAAATACCAACACACTGGTAGTAATTTAATACACTGAGCAGTCGCACGCACTTTAGCCTACACATGATTTAAATAGAAAATGACAGTTTAGGGTCTCCATTTGCCCCATGGCACGTTGGGATCAAACTTGGCAAGTGATTGCAGCTTTCTCCTATCTCCTGAAGAAGTGAATGGAAGTTGCATAATTCAGAGAGGATTTCCTAATGACTTGCTTAATCAGAGTTTGCCTACTTGTGTTCTGAACCCAAATTGTTGTCTGGGACCAGCTTTTCAGCGTGTGAATATTTCCTCTCTCCTTCGTTTAGTAGCATCTCATAATTGTGTGTCTTTTTAACTTCTCAAACTATTATTTTGAGGCACTTTGAGTATATTGGTTACTTCTGTCCAGGGGGTGAAATGCTGTGTCTACCCTTCTCTCTTTTCCTTTTCCTCTGCCCCTAGAAGGCTGAGATCTTACACCCCAGAGTGTTACCTACCGCTTGTTCTGGGAAGGTTTGCGTTCCTTTCTGTCTTAAAATAGTTATGGTTAAAAAGAGAAAAATTTCTTCTCACTCTAATGCACTTTCTGGAGGAAATGAAGTTGCTGAGTGAGATTTGGTTGGTTGGTTTCTTGTTTGTTTTTCACCTGCACAAAAGAGCAAAATTTTGTAGCTGAGGTAAATGGCTAGTAGGGGAAACTAGCAGATAGCAATATCTGAGGAAATGCTAAGTCTCTTTGAAATTAATGGTGCTAACCCAGCCAGGAGTCTGAAGTTCAGAGAAAGAAAATAGCCGTGGGGTATGGCTCTAAAATAAAGTGTGTGTCTGCAGCACCATTAGGAATATTCAAGAGACATATCCTACCTTGCTCCCTTTTCTTCCCCCTTGTCTAATCAGTCTCGGAGGTCAAGAGGTTTGGAGATAAAGTGGGAATTTCCCAGGCTGAGCTGGGCTTTACAGAAGAAATAAAGCAAACCACTCTTCAGCTATGTAATAGGGAAAGAAAAAGGAAGAAAGAGAGCTGCTATCTTGTGAGGGTGGATATTAAAGATAATCTAGATATGGCTCAGTGCTTCCCCTCATTTTTCAGTGAAGATGATTATGTTAGCATGGTGGCGAAGGGGAGACAGATGATGTACATGATGGTATTAAAATAGAAATAACCACAGCTGCAGTGAAAGCAACAGTAAATGAGTTATCTTTGTAAAATCAAAGGGAATTAATAACTTCCATTCCAGAATACTGAAAGAACTGGTGAATTACATCTATATTCTGAATCTGTTAAGCTAGAGATGGTACCATAGGACTGGAGAGCAGCTGCGTGTTTAGGAAGCTGAGAAATGAAGTCATTCAGTGACTACAGATCTGTGAGTAAGTGAAGCTAGAAGTGTCCTTCCCTTTAACCACGTATCTTCAGAAAAGTTTAAAGGTGGGAACAGAATAGAATGTAACAGGATTTACTGAAGAGCAGCACTGCCAGAATGAGCTGGGAACTTCCTCAGGACTGCATGGAATTTCTAGATGAAGGCGGTGTGGAGTGAGTGCTCTGTCTGGCAGGGGAAAACTTTTGAGGCACCCTGGAAGGCTTCAGCAGAGCTGGACAAGAAGGGGATTAGCAAGGGGTTGTAGAGTAGGAAGGGAAATAGCTCACTAGCTGGAGTGTTTGAGTCCAAGCCACCCAGCTGAATTACAACAGGGGCGCTGTGTGGCCAGAGCTGCGGCTTCACTGCGTGACCCAAAGCTCATGGTGCACTAAGGGAGAGTTTATGTTCCCTTTGGCCTTCTCCATCTCCTCCCACCCAGGAGACTGATGCTTAAATCGCTGTGCTGACATTCTGCCAGAATTTCCAACCTAGAGCTCCTTTTGTTTTCAAAATTCAGAATTTTGTATCAGATAGAAGTTTGCATTTCACAGCCTGGTCTGAGCATATTGGGATTTTGTTTATTCTCCAGGCATGATCTGAACAGATAAAAAAAAGAATGCTGGTAGAAATACAGTCAAAACAAATTGAGGCTTTCTATATTTTGATTTTGCTCCACAGAGATGTATTGTCACATGCTATGAAATCAGAGGGTTTAAAAACTTCAGAGTCAATGAATTAAGCTTCCACTAAATATCCTCTCCAATAGGATTCAAGCTTACGTATCTGTGGCATACCCCGAGACCACAGTTAAATTAGAGCTTTCCATATGTTGAAACCAGGACGTGTGCCAGAAAATTCTGCTTCAACTGTGCTATGATACTGTAGGTGTGGGTCCAAGATCTTTCAGAAGGTACAGTCCTCAGCTTAGGTACTTGGTGAGACTTCACTGGCTGCTCAGCAGCCGTGAGCATCCAGGTCTTAGATGAGCATCCAGGTCTTAGGCAGGTAGTTAGATCCCTGCAAAGGGACAGAGAAAGATAGTTGTTGTAGCTGAAGATGGCTTCAAGCTGAAACAAGGTCAGTTTAGACTGGACACTAGGAAAAAATCCTTCACAGAAGGAGTGGTGGGATATTGGAACAGGCTGCCCAGGGAGGGGGTTGAGTCGCCATCCCTGGATGTGTTTAAGCATCACTTAGATGTAGTGTTGGAGGATATGGTCTAGGGGACAACTTTCAGAGTAGGGTGAAAGGTTGGACATGCTGATCCCAAGGGTCTTTTCCAAGCTAAATGATTCTGTGATTCTAAGACTGTGACTAATTTTCTATCATTTCCATCCAAAGCGTAGAGAGAAACTACTCCAACCAACAACTAGCCTGGCTACTTTAGCTGACCGTGGGCTTTGTACTTGTGCGACTGCCTGCTTGGACTTTTTAGGGCAACAGGAAAAGGGCTTTGGCTAGTTCCTGCAAATTGAAGTGGAAATGGCTTTATTTTAATCTTTATACTTTGAAACATTTTCACCTGCTGCTGCAGAATGAGCACAACGGCCAAAGGATGAGACTAATTGCACAACAGACAGTAGTGCTTCCCCGAGCCAGATTATACATTCCTTGTCCAAACCTGTAACGACACAGGCATGTGACAGGTAGTGTTGAAGAGCTTTCCTGAGGTTGTGTTCAGCCCTGTCGGTTGGTTCATGCGAGGGTGTTTCTAACCTCAGGTGTGGGGGTGTCCTTTTTCCCTGCCGTTACATAAATCAGGTGCTTCAGAACCAGAGTTAGTCTGAAGGGGAAAAAATAAAAGAAATAAACTGATGGTTTTGGACTGAGTCTAGAATGTGTGCCCTCTCATGCAGAGTACCACGGCCCGAACTGGTTAAGTGGGGCTTAACTCGGGGTTAAACCAGTTCAAAGTAGAGGTAACCGGGCACATTACCCCACGTGGCAGTCCTTGGGCAGAGGCACCCCTGCCTTAGCATCCGCATGAAATCCCCGCGGGATTAATAATGTGTCTGACTCCTTTAATCAGCCAACTGACTCTAGTTCAGAAATCCTCAATGTAAATATATCTTACTCATGCTGGGGGGGAGGGAGACAGAATCAGGACACTAGGTTGTACTATAAGATTGCTAATAGTAGTTGTAAAAGGGATTACTCAATCATAGCAGCAGTGCTGCCTCTTTTCATTTTTTTTTTTTCCTTTCCTTCCCCCCCAAGAGTTGGGATTTCTGGTTGGTGAGTAATGCTTCAGCAGTTCTCCCAGCGAGGAGATGTGCAGAGAGCTCTGGTCCTGCAAACACCACGCTGCCTCTCTTACGTACCTACACCAGCGGCAGAAGAATCGGGGACAGAGTTTACTGAACTCAAACAAATGCAGTCCCCCGAGTGAGAGAAATAAATTAAGTCAAATAATGAGGGTGTGTAATACAGAAAAGTAATCATGGGGTTACACTGCTGCTTTTTTTCTTTCTTCTAAAAAAGGCAGCTGCTCTTCATTCAGCTACAACCAAATATTGGTGGGCCAAAGGGAGGTTCAATTTCAGCTGCAGGTTGGGACTGATGAGTGGATGTGAGGGACCCTGGCTGGCAGGTGAATGAGTTCGGCTGCTTTAGCAGCACAGAGCTGTATGTTCTGCTGATATTCTGCATTTGCATACTTCTTGAGCTTAAAGCTAAGTTGAAATTTTTTAGAAGTCAGCAAAAATTATTCTGGTTGTGCTTTATGCTAGTGAAATTTTTGCTGAAAAACAGGACCCATTTCCACAGCGAGATTAGCCAGCCTGTGAAATATTACCCCTCGGGGAAGTTGTAGGAGACCAGTTGCACGGATCATTTAAATGCAATTAGAGAAAGCAGCAGAGGATGGAGCCAGGCAATTTTCCCCTCTCCTGTTTGCTTGCTCCCCAAATAAGTTGGAAAAATGTCATTTGGGGAAATAATAACAGATTCAGGTTGCATTTAGCAAGTAGTTTTGGCTGAAAAGACAGTTTGAAGATACTTTATTCCAGTAATTTAGTGAAAATGCCTGCATGTTTGGGAAAGAAGTTTCATGCTAAAAATGTGACTTGTCATTTTGCAGTTTGGTGCTTTCATTTACAAATTGGCTCATACTTGTTCCAGGTTGATGCAAAAATAGGTAATTACATTTTTCTTTTCCCGCTTCTGTCTTTTCCCAAGATCAGGTTTTAATTGAGCTGAAGTCCATTTTTTTTTTTCCCCTTCCTTTTTCTCCTCTCCTCCTCGAACCAGATAATCTATTATTTGCACAGTTCTAGAAAACATACTGCAAAGTCAGTTCCTGGCTGACAGAAGGACAGACTTCATGTCTTTTCCTGGGAGGTCTCTTTAATTTAGAGCCTGTGATTCACAGGTTGAGTTGGCTGCCTCTGTTTAAGTGATGCCTTTAGTAGCTTTCAAGTTTGATTTTGCCAAAAAGCTGGTGATGTGCATCACCGAGTTCCCTTTCAGTGTGAGGTGCACTTCCTCTGCGCCTCTCAAAATTAGGGTCTAAGTAGCTCAAATGTGCTGCTTAAAGCTGAAGCCGTTCTGAATAGAAGCAGAGACTAAAGGGATCTTTAGTGGTTCATAAATCTTAGATTGCTTTCCTGAACAAGGGCGAATTTTACCCACTGAGCCCTGGAAGGTTGCCTCCTCTGTACCTTCCACTGTGTGCATGTCAAATTCTCTGACAGATGGGGAAGAATTGAAACCAGTGAGGCTTCATAAAAAGAAGAGTTTTGGGGCTAGTGGGTTTAACATGGGCAATATTTAGCAATCTGTAGGGAAGCAACAGTTTTATAATTCAATATCCCTCACTTCCTTAATCATGTTTCTTTCTTAAATGAAGATAAAAGAAATAAATATGTGCTTCGAAATTAAAGTTGTTGACAAAAGGGGTTTTTTTTTGAAAGGTGGTGGGGTTTTTTTCGCCTTTGTTGCTGTCTGTCATTAATTAGGGAAGTGGAGATGGATGTGTAGAATTAGGTTGCACATAATCTCATCTGAATATTTAATCATAAATGATTAAGATGAAGATTTATAACACAGATTTTGACATTCTGGCTGCTACAGCAAGGTTAATAGAGCTATATTCTCCCCAGTTACGGATGTCTGGAAAAGCAGGAGAGACAATAGTGTCTACAGACATTAGATGGCAATAAGATCTCCAAGAATATTCTTTCACTTCTTTATTTTTAGAAAAACTGGTGCTGATAGTCTGATGTAACATTTGAAATTTCATCAGAGAAAATGTAAACGGAAAAACAAACAGAATTGAAAGGGCAATTATTATTCCAGTAAAACACCCAGCTCCGGATTGGGATGGAAAAATAAAAGCAAGTTACTATTCTGAAAAATCTGAGATGGTATTGGAAGGAATAAGCAGCTAATGTTACAAGGTATGTATGGCCAAGGTCAGAAATTGTCCTGTACTGTCTAGTTGTACCTTTTGGGATGAGAGCCTACTGAGTTGCATGTTATACCCCCTCCAGAGAGTGCAGGAGCATTGAGAGCAGCAGGACTGCAGGAGCTGGGTATGGGTAACGTGCTTTAGCAATGCAAGTACCTGGGAAGTTGTTAGGCAGTACAGTAGTGCTATAGTTATTGCTACATTACTCATACAATATATTACCTCACAGTCTCCCCAACAGGAAGGACTGATTGAGTTAGAACAGTGCTCTGGAGGGCCTGAAGGATCATTAGCTAATTCCTGATTTGCTGCAGGGAGAATGGAGATACTCAAAGAGATGCCCCAAAAAAACCCCACAAAAGTCATGTGTGATGGAAACAGAGCATCTGCACCCAAAATTCAGTCTGCAATTCAGTTCAGCCACTATCTCAGCCTGGAAATGTTCAAACTCTATGGGCAACATATTTTAGATGGTGCATTTATGTAGGTGAAAAAAGGACTCCTTCCCATATGGAGGAACATCTCGGCATTAACATAACTGGTCAAGTTGTTGTCTGCCAACGCAAGCTCTGCTTGTGATCTAAGAATTAAGAAGTGTTCCACCCATCTGTTGTGGGATGCACTGAGACAGAGTCTCCAGGGTTGCCAGTGAGGATTTCTGGGATCAGAATCTCCGAAGGTATTAGCTTGAGTGTTGTGCTGTTTGGGTCGGGTGCTAGCGTACCCACGGGGTGCTGCTGGGCTGTGTGCAGGTGTAGGACCTGCTACCCATCACCCTGGGGCTGTCCCTCTTCCCTCTGTTCACAGCAGGGCTGAGGAAGAGGTACTCACTAGTCCTTAGGATTGGTCAAAGCGGACTGACACTTAAAGTCAATGAAATTTTTTACCAGGGCCTTTAAAAAGAGAGTTAGGAGATTGACATCTTTTAAAATCGATGGTATGGGAATTCACAAAGGCTGAAGTTATCCTCAGAAACTTCATCTTGCATTCAGCTGAAAGGAGGGAGTCTTCCCCCAGGAGGGGAGCTGACAGCAGAAGGCTGGTTATAGCTGCTTGGTGCTTTGAATTATCACTCTGGAAGAGCCCGGCTCCTCTGCTGCCCGTAGGAGGAACCCAGGGAGCCTGGCAAGAAGTCAGCCACTGTAAATATCTCCCCGAGTGCCTTTCCCTCCTATCCTCTTTGCTTTTATCTTTCTAGCCCCGGGCTGTTGTTGCTGTCCCTTTCTTGCATCCTCTGATATTCCCCCACCCACCCTTCTCGAGCTTGGTCGCTGGCACCAGATTTCAGGTGGCATCGCTGCGGCTCCCGTTCCCAAATTCCTCGCCGAATTCCTCCTTGCCCCAGCCCCGGTGGTTGGATCCGTTTCCCGGTGAAATTTAGCACATCATTTGTGTCGAGGGCAGAAGGATAACTGTTCTGCACCACAGGTAGCTGTCCTTCTAGTTTTGCAGGGGATGGAGAGGATTATTATTGTTTTAATTATTTTATTTTGGCAGACTTCAACTTCCAGCAGTAAATGAGCTATTTAAGCCTTTCTGCAAAAGCCATTGTTCTCTTTCTGTAAAGTCAAAAGAATTGACATATCTCATTAGTCTGTTAAGCAGTACAGAGATAAATGCTTTATATATAGGAATGAATACAGATGATGATGCCAATTAATTGGTAGGCTTCATAAATATAAAATGTAGTGTCTATGAAAAGCTTTTCCTTCTAGAATCTTATATATTTTTCTGTAATTTCATAGCTAATTTAGTGCTTTAAATAGATGAATACTAATATTAGGTGGTCAGAGGTGAAAACTGTCACTCTGCAATAAGGCATGGGTATGGTCTGTGCCTTTAGCAGAAATGTATTTAACTCCTGTTTGTTTGTTATTATTTTTTCTTAAACAGTTGGAGGTTTGGAGAGAATAGGGGGTTTAATGGCTTTGCAAACAAGAAAGGAGTTGATGGAATTCTCACAGGCAAGTGATGAGTTGTGATGACTGTTTCTCGCTGTCTGCAAATTAAATTATGAAGCTAAAATGTTTGAGGTTTCTTTCTGTGTTGTTGTTCTGGATAGTTAGTTACTAGTGCAAAATGAAGCTTGATACACAAAATCCTGGGTTTGGTTTTGTTTTTTTTTTATTTACTCGAGTATATTTAGGTGTACGTGAGGCAGAAGAATGTGTTGTCAGCTCCCACTTCATTTGCAATTCAGCCTTTTGCAGCAAATTTTGTTCCCTTCTGTATTTGTTTCATTTATCTTGCAAGTCTTAGAATATTTTTCTGTGGGCAATTACTCTAAGTACCCCCATTTAAAAGCCTGCTGAGCAGGGCTGGACCTTTAACCTGTAAACTTTCTCAGGCAGACACCGTAACTGGAGCGCTTATAAAATTTCTATCTTGGCAAGATGGTTAATACGCCTGGAATTGGAAAATAATAGCAGGAGCTAATGAGGGGATTTTCAGGAAATTAACACAATCAAGTAGCCCTGATGGGAGAGATGCCTGTTTTTTTTCAGTGGCCTTTTCTCATGGGAATGGGGAGGTCTGGTGAGGGGACAGCGCATCCTAATGATTGGCTGCTGTTCCCGGCTGTATCAGCAGGACTAATAATAGATTAGTTCCCCTTCCTGCAAGCTCTCCTCCCTTTTATGCTGAAGCCATTATGCCTACAACAGCATCACCAAATTACAGTCTGAGAGGCTTGTGATGGGTGCCTTGGAAGTAAGTTAACAGCAGCAAAGTGACAGTGCCCTGTAACCTAGCCCAGGGTTGAAGGTGGGCAGAGGTGGGTGGTAAATGGATTCAGATATGATCCATCTAGCAGTCCTCCCTGTGCAATTCCTGAAGGGGAGGTGAAGTAATTCCAGATGACAGATATGCCTTTTGGTATGCACGTGACTTCATTCATAAGGGGAAGTAAATAAACACCTTTTTCTTTCTTCTTTGACTCTTTTTTTTTCTGGTCAGTTTACAAAAGCGCAGACAAGTGACAGTGTTAGTTGGTTAAAAAAAACCCAAATAAATTGTTCGTTTGTGTTGCCAATATTAGAAGAGCAGATGTGATAGATTTTCCTAAAAGAACTTTTCCTTCATGTGCTGAAGTCAGGAAGAGCATAATTATGTTAACTAAAAATAAGACCCAGTTTTCTTATTGACAGCTGTCAGTAAGTATCAGTACAGCAAGATATATTTGACCACATCGTGTACTTGTAAATTAACTGTGAAATTTGCAGACTGATAATGGCACTGTTGGTTTGGTTTGGGCTTGTTGGTTTTTTTGCTACTAAGAAGTGATGCTAATGATTCCATTTCCATTTTGAAGCAATTTTTATTGCAATACTTAGAAAATATGGGGAAAAAAATACTATCTGCAGGAGAATTAATTTTTTTCCCAAGCCATTCTATTAAATAGAGTACAATATCCTAATAGCTTTTGATTAAAATAGCCTTTTTATTTCTGCATCCTTTAAATATCTTCTGCCAGTGCTTTGTTGCATTACTTCAACTTTACTGCTGTCAGTGCAGATTTTCTCTTTAAGGGACACTCGAACTGTGCCAATAGGCAATGCCTCTTCTGTTCTGGACACAGATGTAAATAATGTCTGTCTCTTTTTGAGGGCTAATTCTATCCAGAAAAAATCCTCACAACAAAGTTTTCTAGCATTTTACTCTTAATCTTTTGCATCTGTATTCATGTGAGCACACAGAGACCTTCCTCCCTGCGTACTGGTGGATTGGCAGAAGCATAAAGATGAGTGCCTAGACCTACAAATGATAGTATTCACCAGATCCCAATCCATCTTTTCCTGCTATTGCAGGTGCTTTCCAGCAACTCGATTTCAGGCACCAGTACAAATGCAGTTCCTTCTATACTTGGGACTGATTAATTTCTGGTATGAATTTCCACCTAGTGATAACTCGAGGCATAGCAGCAGTTTCCCAGCAGTAAGAAGACAAGAATTGCTTAATAACTGTAGAATTGCAGCTGATGAAATGGAAATTGAGAAGTCTGAGTATGAACCTTCTTAAGGCATGCACCATAGCTTTTTGAGACCATCAAGCAGAGCAACATCTCCCATAGCTCACCCCAGCCTTTCTTCCTGCTGTGTGATACTGTCCCTCCCTGGGGACTGCCTGAAGTGAGAAATAAACTTCTTGGAAGATCTCCTCTGGTGGTGGCTTGCTGGAGAGCTCTCTGGGACCAGCCTGTTCATGAGGCTCTCTGGATTTCTCCACCATGAAAACATTTGCTCAGTCAATGGGGTCACCAGTACAGGCTGTGCTGGCATCGGTGTTGTCACTGCTGAGCTCTGCCCTGCAGGACCTTTGTGGCAGCAGGCGGGGAGCGTGAACCTCCAAGAGCAGAGTGAAAAATTATTGGTCTCAAAGCATGTCAGATGAAGTAAGCAGTCAAGAATGGGGGAAAGGAAAGAATCAGTGGCATCTTAGATTCTCTTCATAGTACGTGTTACTATTGATGGTGTTAATAAAGAAATCAGTTTCACCTGGATTTAATTCCAGGTTCTAAATATAATAATTAAATTAAAATGTTTATCAAATGTCTACTTTTGTTTTAACTCCTCAAGCTTAACACTTCACAAATGATGGGGAATATGCTAACGAGGATAGCGTTCTAGAATGAATTTTAATTGTGTAATTGGACTATGGTTTATTTTTTTAATGAAAAATTCTCATATTATGAGAATTCTGGCCCAAGTCCAGCATCACAGCTATTGTGTACTGGAACCCTCCAAAAAGGTAATCCAAATTAAATAGAAGTGTGAATCCACAGCGGATTAATTAAATGACACTAAACTCTCATGTGGATACTCTGAATCAGAATTGAAAGTGTCTTGATTCAATTTAACTTAATTTCCAGAGCAAATTAGTTAATTAAGTGCGCTGTAAGTTTGAATGAAAGTGTCTACACAGAGGTTTAATATGTTTTGACTAATCCACTTTAAAAATTAATTCAGATTAACTTTCTTGAATGACCCTTGTACTGGCAAACCCTTGGCAACTTGATAAACAGTGGAAGTGAGCAATGCTGAAAGGTAGCTCTCAAAAAAGATGACTGTAATCATGATTAGTAGCTCAGACTTGATTTATTTTTTTATTTGTCTTCAACTTCCATTCAATCAAGATGCAGCTTTATTTCTTGGGCCAGAAATTGCTCTTCATGGACAAAATTTGTTCTGTCAAAGAAAGGGAAAATAATTGTGCAGCTTGAACGGAACTGCACACAGTGGTGCAGTTGATACTGCCACGGGAGGCTACTATATATGATACATTTCTGAACAGCAGAGCAGGGAGAGCCCAAGTATTTCTGGTATTAGAAGAACAGCAAAGCATTTCTCAAATGGTGAGGAGGAGAGGAGTACAGTTAACATTTCGTAGTTGGGGAAAAAAAACCCCATGAACCTAATCAGCTCTTGAGTATGAGCTGGAAGGGAATCATTGGGATGAGGAGGTGGAGGGGAGGGCACTGTCCTGGTAGAAGGAAAAAGGAAATTAATCAGTAGCTTTACATGATGAAATAATGTGAGTTAAGAAGGGACAGAGTACTGGCAGTCAGGGTGGAGAAGAGGAGGTGGATGTGGCTTGGTGCGTGTGCAGCGATGGAGGGGGGCATGGCAGGGAAGAGGGGAGAGGAGGAGCACTGGTATCTCCTGATGGTGAAGGTTCCTGGGCAAAAACCCTGGGCCACAGGTCTCCTGAATGAACTATAAAGCATTATCTGTACCTGGCAGGGCTAAAGTGAGGGTGAAAGAGGTGAAGAGTGACAAGCTGAAGCCTTGCCCATAAGAGGTTCCCTGTGCCACCACATTCATCTGTCCCACGCTTCCTGGCATTGCTGTGATGGTTTGGACTTGTTGACTCTGTCTCAGCTAAAGGCACGGAGAAGGGAGATACTTCCTCTTCCTTGAGGTGATTATTAGGAGCGACATGTAAGGAGGAGCCAACGTGGTGCCATGCAAGACCAAAGTACTACCAAGGAAAGTGCAGAAGGGCATGTGCCTCATTGGGATGCGATAGGAAAACTATCAGGGAAGAGGGGTAAGGAGTCAGTGGCTGTCTTGCAGAAGCAGTGCTTTCTCCACTGACCCAGAGACTTGTCCCATTTATCTCGGTCAACTGTTTTCTTTTTCTTGTAATTGGTGGACTCTGAGACATCAGGACTCAGTGCTGCGTAACAGTAGCGTGATACAAAGAAGCCACAGAGCTGAGACAACAGCAAAGGCACGTTTTAATTGGGTTTTAATATTTGTCCTAGTTACCCACTGTTGTTATACAGCATCCCTTGCAAGAGCCTTTAGAACCAGATATCAGCCTTCGAGCACTTACAGAAATTACAGCAGCTACTGCTAGTAAAACGGAGAAACAGGTGCATAAGAAAATGAGATTTTTAAATGCCTGCTTTAATTTTACTGCAAGAATAAGCTCTGGATACAAAACCCTGATTGGAAAAGTGCAGAGAATCAAAACCAAGTTGCATGAGTGTCTTCACTACATCTTTTAATTCTGAGGAAATTTTGCCACATTTTCATTCTGTATTATTATCGGAGCACAATTTTCATGCCTTTCATATTCTAAAAACTCCAGAATGACACACACATTTATTTCTAGTATGAAATTGTGCTGCTAAAGCACATTCTGTTTGGCATGACGTCCTTTCAGTTTAATTTTCTCCAAAAATCCGTTTCATCTTTTCAGAATATAAATGGCATGCCATTGACCCTTCAACTTCCTGCTATTCCCTCCTGTCTTCAGTACTCAGATGACTAAGTTGGGAACGTGTTCAAGTGGTGGCATCTGGCTCTTTGGGGAGCTCTGTGAGCAATTATGTTGGCAGCTTTACAGATGGCTCTTCATGCATTGTGGGGTGAATCTGAGCTTTTATCTTTTAGATATCTGTGATTTGGAAGAACTTGCATGCTGGTAAATAATGGCACTCTTCTCTTCTTGAGCACCCATTCAAGGCTAAACTAAATGCTGCTGCATTAAAAGCTCATTGCTTTATGAACCAGACACAAAAACCCTACAAATGGTCATCAACAAAGTTGTTTTTAGAGGCTCGGATACACGAATAGAATCCTCGTTAAAGACTCTGCTCTTTGTTTTCCAGATAACAGACATTGTCTTGTTGGCCAAATATTTTCCAACTGGAAATTTAAGTGCTAATCCTTGGAACAGAAACTGTTAACCCTTTAAAGAGAGCATTTCCTTAATTTACAGACCCATTTCAAGACCAGTTGATTTAGGTGTGTCTGGAGGTGCTTAAAACTTGGATGCTTTGAGGTATTTTTATTTTTTTAAATACGTGTATCTGAGAGAGATATTTACAATGAAAATAAGAAGGTCTTCTGGGAAGATTGTATCTTCTCAGCAAACAGTTAATACTGAAGCAGAATGTGGGCATGGGCTGGAGGCCAGAGGGCACTGATGGGTGCAAGAGGGCGACAGCTTCTAGACTCTAGAGCCTTTTGGTTTTTTGACCCAAGAAAAATGGAAGTGTGGAGACCAATTTGTTGTTGTTGTCAGAGCACATCTGACTTAATCTCAAGCAATTTACTTGATGTCTTTTGGGGACATGGAGGCACGTGTAGGTAGATATGAATAAGGCCTGAAAGTGTGTCAGCGTGGGTAACAGAATAAGCTTCAGCATCTAACAGACATCAAAGTCCAAAATGAGATGTCTGAGTGAAGATGTTTCATTTCATCCCCTTCCTTACCTGAGTCCAGAGCACAGTAGCTCGACAACGTGCAAGTGGCACGAGTGCACCTAAGACAGGACACTCAGGGATTTGTATGTGAAATGTGTGCATGGAACAGAGGTGTGCACAGTCCAGTCCAGAGCTTTTCATTTGGTGGTTGAAGGGAATTGCTGGTAGGGTGAGTGCTGATCCGCTTGTCTATAAGGGAAGCTTTGAAGCAAGCAAGAGAAATCTGCACAGCAATTCTTTACATTAACGATTCCTATAGATAATGGATTAATAGATAATGTGGTGGTTTCAAAAAAACCCAGCCTGTCCTGGTCACAGAAAAACATTTGATGGTCACATTGCTGCCAAGATTGCGCATTGCCCGTTGGGATCTATGCTGGTGGAATCAGCAGGGGGTCTTTGCAGGGTCAGTTCTTATAGTGACTCATCTCCCCCTGGAGCAAAATGAGGTCCTGGGAGGTGGTGGCGAGGGAGAGTCCCAGCAGTGCTGAGGAAATGTTTGGGGTTGTGGTGTAACCTGTAACGTCAAGGCGCTGTGTGATTGGAGAACTTTCTCTAGAATTTTCACGTTGATTAAAACTGCGTGATTATGATCGTTGATTATAAAATGTTTTATAATATGCTCTTTATGAGGCATTCCAGGAATGAAGAGTTTTACATAGCATTTCTAATGAGATGGATTTTGAGCAAATGCACCATATCTGAGTTGTTAGGAGTTCATAATCTTTTTTAATACTTAGCAATAGCAACTTCTGACTAATCTCTTTCCAGTCGTACGGCTGTAATGTACTCATTTGAAAGATTAGCTGATATTTTGTAAGGATACCTAAAGGAAAATGTGAATCAGCTTAAAGGATTTATCAGAAAGCCAGAATTTTTATATCTTATAGAAGAGTGAATCGCGGCTTCTGAGGGTTCTGTGTTCACACTCCCAGGCACAGCCAACAGACAGGAAAAAATGGTTAATGAACTGTGAGGATCCTATGGCTTCCATGTGCTTTAGCTGATCTGATTCAACTGCACCTGGTTTGCGAGAGTTAATTTCTGCCTGAGACAAGGGGCATGCAGAGGAGCAGGGCATTGGCCTTAGACAGCACTTCTGCTGGCATTCCAGGGAAAAATTAGGGAGCTGGTTGATTTTGAAGATGATCATGACTCTCCATTCCACCTCCCAGGGGGAGAGAGATGAGCAAAACTGGCCACACTCAGAATGGCCAGACGGGAGCCTCAGGGAGAACACTGAAGTTGGGGAAGGTGGGACCTGGCTTTTGTGTCAGTCTTTTCTCCAATTGTATTTTCCTGTGGTTTCTGAGGAGCTGTTCTGAGACAGAACAAGAAAAGCATATTTTTTTTAATAGTATTTATTTAATCTTTCTCTATTTTTGGCTTATTTTTATATATGCTTTGCAATATCCATAATATAGTAGGACTTTAATAAATGTTTATTTACTGAAAACGCATGTTCACAATGGAAAAAGTTTGGAGACCCCTGCTCTAGCTGATTTCTCAGGTGAGGGAATACTTGGCAAGGCAGAAGGTGGTAAAATCTGAGCGAGTTGCCTTGGGAAGACCCTTTCTGTACGGTCACTCTGCTGGAGATTTGCCAAGAACACGTAAGTCATGTCTAAGGGTAGCGTGAGAGTGGCAAAAGATTTAGGAGAGAGACAGCTTCCGACAGCGTGGAAATAATCTGTTTGCATAATGTTTTGCTACTGCTTAATAAAAGGTAGTTAAATTCTCATTATAATAATTTAAAAATTACTGTATTTACTCAGAAACAATGAATTACTGACTTAAGGGACTTAAATACAGTAATTCATCTTCTTAAGCAGATAAGTTTTTCTGATGGAAACTCAATTCCAAATTTTATTATAATGAAAACCAACAGTGATTGAAGTATTTTGTTGCTGATGCCATGTATTATTTAAAAGAATTGTGTACAGTTCTTATCTTTTCCTTCAAAGAATTTCCTAGTCAGATGAAGTCCTCTCTTATGTATCGAGTAGGGCAGAAGCATGACCAGCTTCATGAAGTTGTATCAGTAGAAAAAAATAGTAAGACAAAGGGGCAAAGAAGTAAATGTCTAGCATTAATCAGTGGGATGACGTTTGTAAGGCATCTCTCTGAACTTACTTTAGGAATGCCATGAAAAATTCTGAAGACTGCAAGTAATTTATTGTTGATTTAAGTACTGCAGGTTCTGCATGTCTGCTTCTGTGCTGCTCCTTGGCTAGCACTGGAAAATGTCCAAACCAGCCCTCTGCTGTGCCCTCAGGTCTTATGATCTACCTATAAAAAAGAGAAAACCAGTGGAATATTCACTTCTCGTCTTCCTCTTGGGTCTTAATCCCTGCTGCTGGCGAAGTTCTCACAGCTTACGTATTAAACACCGACCAACAGGAATACACCCAAGTCTACCACAGTGTTTGTGCATCAAGACAACTTTATAGGATCAAAGCCTATAAACAATCATTTCTAAACTCTGGGCCTGCTCCTCTCAGCGCAGAAGGGATGCTCTAGCCTGCAGCATGCCCTAGGTTTGGCAGATCTGGGTCTGTTGACCTGGCGGAGTGAAAGCCAGGACCACACTGGAAGTAAGTTCTGAGGGCATGGCTTAGGGAAGTGAGTGCTTTCAGCTTATGGCTTTCAGCTGCTTCCAGCTGACACTGAATCATTGGGAGAAGTCAATTCTCTGGTTATTTGAGGACAAAACAGTTTTATATCAATTTATCTTAGTGTTTGCTTGGATGACCACACTCTTTTCTTAGTAAAAAACTGTCTGAGCCCAAAGGGTGGCAATGAAAAGTTAAATCCAGTTGGCACCCAGTCACAGTTGGTGTTCCCCAGGGTTCAGTACTGGGGCCAGTTCAGTTTAACATCTTTACCAATGAGCTGGATGAGGGAATCGAGGGCATCCTCAGTAAATTTGCAGGTGACACCAATTTGGGCAGGAGCATTGATCTGCTTAAGGGTAGGGATGCTCTACAGAGGGATCTGGATCAATGGGCTGAGGCCAATGGTATGAACTTCAAGAAGGCCAAGTGCCAGATGCTTCACTTGAGTCTCAACAAGCCCCTGCAACACTACAGGCCTGAGGAAGAGTGGCTGGAAACTGTCCAGCAGAAAAGGACCCAGGGGTGTTGGTCAACAGCCATGTGAATATGAGCTAACATGTGCTCAGGTGGTCAAGAAGGCCAATGGCATCCTGGCCTGGATCAGAAATAGAGTGGCCAACAGGAGCAGGTCAGGGATTGTCCCCCTGTACTTGTCACTCATGAGGATGCTACTTGAGCACTGGGTTCAGTTTTGAGCCCCTCTCAACAAGAAGGACATTGAGGGGCTGGAGTGGGTCCAGAGAAGACAATGAAGCTGGTGAAGAGTCTGGAGCACAAGTCCCATGCAGAGTGGGTGAGAGAACTGGGTGTGTTTAGCCTGGAGTAAAAGGGTCTCCCCTGAGCCTCCATTACTCTCTACAACTCCCTGAAAGGAGGCTGGAGCAAGGTAGGGGTCAGGCTGTTCCCCCAGTTAACAGCTGATAGGACGAGAGGAAATGGCCTCAAGTCACACCAGGGCAGGTTGAGGTTGGATATTAGGAAAAATTTCTTCTCCCAAGGGTTGTCAGCCCTGGGCTGGGCTGCCCAGAGAAGTGGTGGAGTCCCCATCCCTGAAGGGATTGAAAAGACCTGTAGATGTGGCAGTTGGTGACATGGTTTAGTGGTGAACTTGGCAGTGCTGGGTTAATGTTTGGAAGTGATGATCTTAGAGGCCTTTTCCAATGGAAATGATTCTGTTTGTGTTTGCTGTAGTACAGAATACCCATTCTACATTGTCCTGGCCTCTTACCGGTTTCCAGTATTTCCAGGGGTGAGAATTTGTGCACTATGCATGGTACAGGTACGTCCATGATTACCAGCTCTTTGTTTCCAAAAGACTTTGAGGCATAATGCATTAGTTGCTTAATGTGCAGAGTCCTGGCACAAATAGTTAAATTAGTTACTTGGTGCTGCTTTGCTCTTAAATTAAGTGATCAGTCACATTAAAAGGGTTCCAGGAAATTAACAGCATCTCTGCAGGTTGTAAGGACAATGTGGCTGTAAAGAGGCTGAGAGCAGTGATATATACATGTAGTTATGCATTCAGTTGTGAAAGTTAAGCAATTTTGAGAGAGGTAAAGAAGCCTGTGTGATAAATGCACAGCACACAAGCAAAACTGCCACTAGCAACATTTGATGGACTCAAACTGCAAAACGCTTTCAGTAGTCAGTGTCTGCTGTCAGCACTGCTGTGCCTTAGCTCATGGCCAGTAATGCTCCTTTGAGAATTGAGATTTGAGTCAATGATGCTTCTCCCAGACCCTTGGCATGGTGAATCCCTGACTGCCCCTTCTCACACTCAGTCCTTGGCTGACGTGGCCCTTTCACCAGCTTTCCACGTTCTCCCACTCCAGAGGGACAATACACACAACCCTCTAGTCCTTCTCTGGTTAGGCAGCAGCAGACAGTGTCTAGTTAATGATAAAAATAAGCAAGTTAAAAGGTTATTTTTTTTATTCCCTTTAAAGGCACGCATTGAACTTGTCTCCTGTACCTAACTAAACTCTGATCCACATGATACATGATGGTGAGGTGAGTAGAAAATATGTACATCAGGTGTGGCACGGAGGTGGGATTGGTAACTGTGCTGGCATCCCTGCAATATTGCCAACTTTAGGGAATCTCCATTGACTTAAACATTGTGAAATTTTAACTAAGGAATTTCAGTGTTTCTTTCCTTCTATTTGTTGGCTTTTGAAGATCAAGGAGAACAATAACTTCCAAGATTAGGGTTTGGGTTTTTTTTCCTAAGCATATGGCTCAGAATTGTATTAGTTTTAAAAGATGTATTATTTTTTTATGTAATCTCATTATGCCAGCCTTAGGGAAAATACCAATTATTGTGTGATTTGCATGAGCTGGCAACGCTGGAGCAGTAGCATGGTATGGTGCGGTGTATCACATGCTACAATCACAGCACTGAGGTGACTAATCTGCTCCCTGAATTCTCTCTTCTGTGGGGGATAGCTTGAGAAACCCCTTCCCTGACAATGATAATCTCACTGCTGACCGGTTAAGTATCTTAAATTTTCTTAAAAGCTCACGGAGAATAATGTGACAGGATTTTGTGTTCTCCATTGTGGATCTAACGTGAAGTGATGAAAGGAACAGCTATACCACAGACAAAAGAAAACCCCCAGGTTAATGCTGCTTTTGGATTACTTCATATTTTACACGTTACTGCTCTTCACAGAAATCTTCAGCAATCTGTTAAAGGTGACATTCATACCTCTCAAAATAGGCACCACAACATATCTTTGTGAAAACCCATGAGTAATGACTTAAAGCTCAGTTTGAGTGTTCATTTAGTGTTTCAGTTGGCAAGCTGAAGGGTTTTATGGTTTTGGAATATCCTGTGATTTATTGTCTTTATGGTTTTATTGTCCAAGATTTAGACCGAGTAGAACAGTGGCACGCAAGAGACCAAATTGTGATGGCATTTACCCTCTCGTAAATCCTAGGTAACTTAAATTGTTATTAAAACTTAGTTATTAAAAATAATTGATTAATACTGCAGGTTTACACTGAGATCATGTCCACATTCAGAAAGCTTGCCTGATTGCAGCTAAACTGAGAGGGCAAATTTTGATTTATTTAGCTGTTTGTAGCTCAGAAGATTATAATTCGGGATGCAGGCTCCAAGAAGACTCATCTTTGAGCTGGATTCCCAGTCCACTCAGTGAAAATATTAATGTCAGCCACTGTGAGACTGGAGTTCAGGGCCTTTGAGAACTCTTTGTTGGGTTTGTGTTAGTATTAAAGCTTTTGAAAGAAAAACTTCCAGTGTCTGGGTATTTTCAAGGCAGTGTAAGGGCATGTGAGACATTCTGAAGGTGGGTGTAATGTGAATTGTACCTTGTAATCATGAGGTGGTTGATCCTGAAACAAAATTTCCCTATAACGTCAGTTATTAGATATACTATTATTGCCTTGCTTATGATTTTCTGTCAGTATTTAGCTTACAGAAATATTCAGGGGCCCTGTCAAGACAAAGGAGATAGGAGACCAATAATTGTCTTCCAAGTAACGATTTTAAGACAAAGTAATCGCTTGTTCTTCATGGCAAGAAGGATAGGATAGGATTGCCTAGGCCAAGAAGCGGTGCATCATGGAATCACAGAATGGTAGGGGTTGGAAGGGACCTCAGGAGATTGAGTCCAAGCCCCCTGCCAGAGCAGGACCACTGAATCTAGGGCAGGTTACACAGGAAAGCATCCAGACAGGTCTTGGAAGTCTCCAGAGCAGGAGACTCCACAGCCTCTCTGGGCAGCCCGTTCCAGACTCTGTCTTTCTCCTCATTTTGAGGTGGAATTTACTGTGCTCGAGCATCTCATTCTGGATGCTGTTCCCTTTCCTTACCACAAAATAACACCACCAGGAAGAAGTTACGTGAGCATTTCTTGGGGTATTTCTTCTGAGAAGATCCGTACAGTTCTACGGCGAATAGTCAATATTCTGGTAAGAAGCACGAGGAAAATATCTTAATTCAGGCAGCTGCTACAGCAAAATATTTATGAAAAAATAATGTATGTACCCCTGCAGTCCCTTTCCAGCTGAAGGAACAGCACTGCTGAATGCATGTAACTTGGAATTAGAATACTAAATATTAAAAAAGGAAGCCTTCTGAATATTGGGATAATGACAGTTCTAGGGGTATATTAATGAATCTGTGCGAAGGAAGACAGGGCTGGAAAATGGCTAATCAAAGCACAAGCTATTTTAAAATGATGCCAATTTTATCTCATGACCTTCATGAAAAATATGCAATATCTAGATCAGTAAATACTCAGCTTTTTTTTTTTTTTGCTTGCTTAGTGCTTCTAAAAATATTTTTCTTCTTTATACTCAGGAAATAGAGAATACGGAACACTTTGGATTAAAGAGGGGTCAAAATAAATTTCTTATCCTTTCCTATATTTGCAGAACTCTGTCAGTGGTTGAAACCAGCCAGTTATTGTCAAGAAGAGTAGGTTTGGGGTAACTCTACAAGTTGTAGAATGGTTCAGGCTGGAAGGGACCTGATCATCTAGTTCCAACCAGCCCTCCTGCCGTGGTCAGGGACACTTTTCCCTAGATCAGGTTGCTCAAAGCTCTGTCCAACCTGTTCATGGATGTTCAGAGGTGATAAGAATTTGGGGGAGTAGCCCCACATAATATCTGTTAGCATATTTTGTGAACATCCCAAACAGATATTTTACAATATTGGAAATTTAGCCTTATCTTGTAAATTTATGAAGCCCAGAATCATCATCATCATCTCCTAATTGGTGAGATAATGTTTAGTGCCCCTTGTCCTCAGTGTTGTCTGAGGATGGAATAGCAGTGTGTTTAAGAGCTAAACTGGCATTTTTTTCCTCCAGGAGGATGTACTGGTAATGGGAGAAAGCTAATAATGGTTTGTCAGCTTTTGTATTCTTCCATTGTATTCTCATTTTTTAGTCATGCAGATGCTGGTGAATCCTGGAGCCTCGGGACCCTTCACCTGTACTGCAAACCATCAGTTGAGATGGTTGGATTATGCTTATAGTTAAAGGTTTGGATGTCTTTATGGGATGCAAGACGGGAAGCTAAAATAGGAAGAGTTCACCACAGACAGATGTTGGCAACTTTGAGACTTGCATTGCCACCTCCTCGGGGATTCACTGAAGCTGCACCTCATGCAAAGATTTGTGGTGTTCTTAAGTGTAACAGTTTATGTCAGGTGGAATGAGAGAGATCTGTGGGCAGAAGTTCCTAGCTGAGGGGCATTTGGTCTGTATCACTGAATTCCATCAGGTCCTAGTCAGTGCAGTAGAAAGTTCAGGTACTCAGCACCATATAGAAATTGGGACTTGTTTGTGCTTGGGTTTTTTGTTTGTTTTTTTTTGTTTGTTTGGTTTGTTTTTTTGCTTCTTATAAATATGAGAATCCCTGTGGTGGTGTGTGTTGTGTTGGTTCTTTTCTGTTTTTTTTGTGGGGCTTTGTATTTTTCTTATATTTTTTTAGTTTTGCTTTGAGTTTTGAAAGTGGATTTGCTCTTGCTTTAACTGTTTGGATTTGACCTCATCAAGTTTTTAATATTTCTGGCATTCCATGGATTCTGATACTTCTGGCATTCCCCAGAGTCAATCACACAGCCCAAGTAACAGTCAGGAGGCCCTTGGTTGTTATGAGAGGGGGAAGGAGGGAATACGACAACAAGATGATCAAATAATCCCACTTTGCTGGTTTTTATCCCTGTCATGGAAAGTCGGGTGGTAGCTCCAAAAGAGAAGAAAGATCTGTTGCATTTGGTTGCCTTGTGTGTGTTACCTTCCATTCCCTGATCTGATTGTTGTTTAATAAACCTTGTTAGGAAGCACTGCTGAAAGGATTTTTGAGCTGAAATGCTGCTTTGGTAAAATCTGGAACACTTTCTCAACCCATCATAAAAAAATCCCTAAGAACTTTCTTTTTTTTTTTAAAGTCCAGAATGAAATTCTTGATGAAGAGCAAGAGAAGCTAGTAGCAGTAATAGCACAGTGATCCGGATTCACCTTGTACATCTTTTGTGTGTCTAACTCAAGCCAGCCAGTGGAACACAGGTTTACATACATTTCCTCAATCAAAGAGAGAACTGAGCAGAGTAGGGGCTGAATCTGGGTCTCCCTTACACTTTAAAATGTCTCTCAATTCCCCCCACCCCCCCTTGGAGCTCTCTCGCTTCCTACAGATCCAAGCTCATGAAGCTGGGAAGATCAAGGCTGGTTCTGGAAGTGGTGGGAAGAACCTGTGTGCTTATTTTTGGCTCACTGAAATGTTCATTTAGTAGTATGAAACCAAATGGTTCCAACATGAGTGACTAGAAGAGGTTTATTTGCTATCAAGTCAAGCTCCAGGGAGATCCCTAGCCACTTAATTATCCCGTGTGCCTTCTGCCTTTTCCTGCCTCTCCTTGCCCAGCTTTTCTTTAGCAAGTTTTCAGAGTGTGTAGGTGGGAAATAAATGCAATTGCTGAAAGCTCACATTTTTATGGACTTTTGTTTACTACCTAGTTTTAGATTTTTAAGGCAACAGTGAAAACACGCACTTGTTCTTGCCTATTTTTATGGAATCACAATAAAAATAGCACTAAGCTTATTTCAGAGTTCATCACTTTAATGTCTAAAATGGTTTTGCTAAGGCTCACCTCTAATATACATTTTGTAATTAATTCTGCTATACTATTTTGTAAGTTTATAACACTTCACATTTCTAAGGACTTTAATTCACTGAAAGTAACACTATCCATTTGAGGTAAGTAATAACAAATATTTTTCTCCTATAGCTTCCTCCGTCTCCCCTCGCCCCCCCGGAAGGTTAAGAAAAAAGTTTCTCCTTCTCAGTCTTCCCTCTTTGATTTCACAGTGGTTTGGTTCCAATGATTTGTTTCTTCTAGGCACTACACAGCAGGGTCTTGACTTTAGAGTCATAAGCTGGAATAAAATTCAAGATCTTTTTTACCAGAAACCACAGGCACTTCCCACTTGAAATCAAATAGCATTTCCATTAATGTGTAATAAAAGTTTCCTTTCAGCCTGAATAGTAGAGGGCAGTACAGCTGAAGCAGACTCTGAACTTTTATTAACATGGAGATCAAAATGTGCAGTAACCTGCTCTCATGGACAAGGCAGAACGGACAGCAACCCAGAGTGGGGCATCTTGAAGAGCCAAGCAGAGCAGAACTTTGACCTGCCCTGATTTGCTCGCACACCCTCTGGCTGCTCTCCCTGGGTCTTGCCTTCCCCACGGAAGGGTCGCTGCTGTCCTGGGAATTCTGGGCAGGAAGTCATGTTGGGTCCTGTTGTGCTGCTGTTTGCCACTGCCCATCTCCGTTGTCTCTGGCCAAGGTCCCTGAGCATCCCCCAGCATCTGTCTTGTTGAAGTGATCTCATCTCCAGGATCTTCCCTGACTTCCAGGACCTCTCCTCCAGCCAAGATCTTGACTTTTTCCTTTCCAGGCCCTTTTTTTTTGCCCTGAGACCACCTTCTCTGTTCAGCAACCTGTTTTTCTGGCAGCAGCAGTTTTGTCCAGAGCCCAAACCCCTCATTTCCCAGTTTAAATGGTGTCTGTGCAGAAGCACAAATGCATGATCAGCCTCCTGATTGGTGACTCTGTCTCATATCTCATTAATGGGAGGATTCAGGGCATGCTACTTTTGTTTAGCCCCAGTGTTACTGAAATTTCTCCCAGCTCATACCAGTTGCAGCTAGCGAGTAACAGGATTCTGCATGAGGGCTCGGAAGCTGTTCTGGACACACACCCAATTATCAGCTGCCCATTGGCATTCACAGTTCAAGGTGCTTCCCCCCCCCCATTTCCATTGGGTAAGCCAGCAGAAATCCAGTATTACAGGCTTCACATCCTCCTTGCTGTTTTCACCTGAACTATTCTCCTAGCTATAATATTCTTAAACCAAATTGAATTTGTATCCGTGGAGAGTGTTTGCACCAAGGTTTCTTACCTGCTAACAATCTGTTGTCTCGTTCTCTTTTTTTTGTCCTCCTGTCAGCCCTTTAGAGGTTATGACTGAATGGGTTTTCCTATTCTCCTGGGCACGTTCCCAAACCAACCTTCACATCCAGTGCTTCTCTTTGCACACCTTTTTTTTTTTTTTAATCTCAGCATTTAGCTGTGTTAAACCACCTTTTCTGGTCTGAGAAATGATTGATACTCCGGGGTGAATTTTAATAGCACTGTACAAGGATGGGATCATGTGATTCCCATTAACATTTATGGGAGTCATATAATTAAATCCCTGAGCACCACAATGAACATTTACCTTTCTAGCTCCTTCCCTTTGTTGGGCAGTCGTATGCCATGTAGTTGGAGTAGTTAGAATGTGTTAAATGCAGAAATACCAATCTCCTCTTCCTTCTTCCTTTCTTCCCCCCCCCAGAAATTGCCCCTTTTAAAGGGGAGGAGAATCTCCCTTGCCAGCACTGAATATGCCAGAGTAGTGATGTGAGTTACGACTGTAGAAGGCTGGTTCTTGCAGTTATCTGATGCTGTCATACCTCCAAGGCTTGGATGTTCTCCCAGCAGCTGCCGTGCAGCTCCACAGATGACAGCTTAAGTTTAATTTAGTGGCCCTACATAATGGAAGGAGGTCAAGGTTTTCACTTCATTTTGGTTGTTGGTTCAAAGCCACCCCATTGACAGCAGCCAGAATTTGCAATGGTTTACGAAATGAACTCAATATTCTTAATAGAGTTCCAAGTGGACAGGTGTCCATGTGGCGATTAGCAATGAAGGAATGATTAGTATTGTTGCAAAGAGGCTGGCCAGAGATGGGGAAAAAAGCATTGGGGCTAGACAGACCTCTGACCTGAGGTCGTGATTGCTCATAGTAACGGGTGGAAGCAAAATGCTGGTATTGTAAAGCAAGTTTTAGTGTCATTGCATATGCTGCTCTGATATTATGGCTAAATTAGATTCTTTGGCTGGTGCAATTATGGGCTTTCAGAGACAGTCACCTTTTGATTTGTATATGGCAAAGAGAATGAGTAAATAACATTTATTTCCTCCTTGTTAGAAAAATCAGACTGGCCTCACTGTAATTTTTCCACTTCTTGTGGGCTAATTGCACAGCGTTCTGTGGCAAAAGGAATAATTCTGTCCACTGCAAGAGGAATACTCCTATTTTTCATCTACATAAACTATAACTTGTCTTCGGATTCAGATCAGCAATGTCTTAGCAGTCATCTGCCATTAAATGCTGAGTCATTTGATTGCCAATTTCTGCAGACTTCTGCTGACTTCAGCGATGCTTCAGCTCTTTGCTTCCTGGTCAAAACAAAGACCTGAATCAGAAGTGGCAGCAGCAAGTTAAATACTGTGAATGCATTTTTAATTTAGAAAAGCCCTCACTCAGAGCAAGTTTTCACATGTTCCTAAATCAGAACAAGCTTCGGGGAATTCGGATGCATCTTTTATTTCCACCTGATTGCTCAGGTCTTTTTATATCTTTTCACATAGATATATATGTTTGTGCTTATATGCAACTATATGTCTGAATGTATATATATTTAGTTTAATACTTGAAATATCAGTGTTGACTAAGGTCATTGTTGTATAAATAAGGGTCTGCATTAAAAAAAAATCTATGCATATTATTAAAAATAAAGCACATCTAGGACTTCATTCCAAACGTGCACCTACAATTGATTTTCTTCAGCAGAACCACCAGAAGACAAACTGGAATCGGGGGCTCTTGAAAAGGCAGCTCATAATTTGTAAAGGTTGTAGAGATTTGCTTTGCCAATCAAGACTGGAAGTTTGCTCTACAGAAACTGCAGGCAGATTGCATACCTTGATAGAACAGTGGGAAAATCTATATGGACAAAATGTTCAAAAGCCATTACATTTTATGAATCTGACTTAACATTTTGAAACAATGCGGTGTAAAAACCAGGCTAATGCTGAAGAAAGCTTTCCTAGAGTGATAAAACCAATCTAAATTCCTGAGTGAATACTTAAAAGAAACTGGGAAAAGCCATTATGCAAGCAGATGCGCTCACCAATTCCACGTAATGTAAAAGTTGGCATAAATAATTTTTATTGTTTAAGTTATATTGTGCAATCCCTTTCAAATCCCAACCAAAAAAAAATATTTCTTGGGCTGATAGTAAGTCCTGTTTTCCCCGTGCGGTGGTGTAGCTGTTGTGGGTTCTGTAACGAGTCGGTGTGTGTTAGGAGTCCTCCTTCAGGTACACTGGAACTTCACTATTTGTCTTTAATTGCTGTTGATTTTCTGTGTTACAGCATAATTGAGTTTTAAGGCTGAGATTTTAATATTTTTTTTAAATGCCAATGAACTTTATTTGCTCAAGATTTTCACCAACTAGTAAGAATCATACCTTCAATATCATTAGTAAAATATTCTGGTTCTTCAATAGAGGGCAAGTACGTGTTACAGGAATTACTGTTATATGATACAAAAAGCAAGTCTTGCCCTATGGCCCTATGACAGTTTTATAATGATTTGGTCACCTTTTAGTCTGTAATTCAGCCAGTCCTGTAAGAATTCACCCATGTGAATGTAACTAAACAAATGAGCCTTTAACAGGTCAACAGTGCCCAGTGACTTCTAGTCAGTGCTGAGTTTAGTCACACAAACATATCTCAGATTTTGGTCTTAAGTGATGCTAGGTAAATCATACTTCCAACCTTCTTGTGAACCCATCTCCCATTATATCAAGAGTGTATGTTGTGTAAACTTTCTGAATGTGTACTCTCATCTAGTATTTCAGCTTGAGTTTTTACTGAAAGCAGGAACACCTGTCAAAGCCTCGGAACTGAGTTTTGAAGTCAGTTAAGGATGCCAGTGCTCTTATCCAGTTGGTCACTAAAGAATGAAAGTAGTCATTATCAGTCATTTTATTTAAAGCTTCCTCTTTAATCAGTCGTCTAATTTAATAAGCCATAGCTTATTAAACCAGGGTTTAGTAAATGAATGGTCATTAATACAAAAAGCAAGATTCGCTTTTATTTTGCAAGCATTGCTGCAAAATATTTCAATTAAGTTTCTGACTGGATCAGACTTTCTCTATGAAAAGCACTGAATTTTCACCCTTTGGGATTTCCTTTGCAGCCTGATGGAAACTGATACTCTATTAATGGACCAAAATGTGTGTGCTGTTAACATAGTGAGCCCAAAAAAGTACTTGTAGCTATGTCTTCCATTAGCACCTTCAGTGACCACGTCAGCCATGATTATATTCCTGCTAAAAGAGGGGGACACTTCTTTGATAGTATCTTCAGAGTGAAGTCGTTACCCTTTTTCCCATGTAATAAGGCATTGCATAGTACAACTTGGGTTCACAGAGCCTGGCTGCTGATGGAATCTGTTCCTATTTGCGTTGTGAGGAGATGGATGAGATGAAAAATGCCTGATGGCTCTGAGGGTATGTTCTGCCAACGCACAGACTTCTTAGAGCATGCAGACCAGGTAGGTAGGGGTTTTTTTTTTTGCATGAGGTTGTCTTCTACAGTAATGCTGCCATTGGGCTTTGCTTGGAAAGAAAACAACACTAAGAAGGAGCATAAGCATAAAATGTGATAAAGATGAGTTAAAAGACTTGCTACATGCAGTGCTGCCAGGAGTCATCTGCTTATGTTAGTGAACTAAATTTATGTTACTACAGTTTGTGGTTAGCGTGGAAGGACTGATTAAACTGCAAGGGAGTGTACTGAACAGGTTGGTGCTGGTCTCTCCTCACGGGTCATTAGCACTAGAACCAGAGGGAATGGCCTCGAGCTGTGACAGGGGAGG
>JANHFX010017842.1:25557-39102 GCA_027560015.1 Chloroceryle amazona | reverse complement strand
ACGGGTTATTAACTTGGCCAGCTAGAGATGAAAAGTGAATAACTAAAATACTACCAAAAATCAGGAAAAAAAAAAAAGGAGAAAAAAACCCAAACAAAACCCCACAGATAAAAAAAAAGAATGGTATTTCTAAGATTTTTTTTTTTTACAATTTTCTAAATTAACACATTTCTGAACTGGCTTTCCGTTCTTCTAGCCCAATTTCTGATTATAATATAAGAGAGGAAGTACTTTTGGAAAGGTTCTTTTTATTTTATATGCATTTTTCATCACCAAGACACTTCAGTGTATCTAGAAATACATTAGAGGAGCACGGGCTCAAGTTGAAAGTGTTTGCAGTGTGATTAGTTTAGAAGAGTTTGCACTTTCTTGTACATTCTTGATGCTTTTTTTGTCTTCTTGTCTGCTTTTTATACCTCAGATATTTTGCTGTCTTGGGTTATAAAGTGTCTTCTCTTCAGAGACATTTTCTGACGACAAGATCTAGAACGATGGCAAAAAAACCTCATTAAAACCCCCAACCTGCAAATATGTGCTCAGTTCCCACCAAGGAGTTGCTCTGTTTGTCTCGCAGTAGCAGGGTGAAGCAGTTCCAGAAATGTGTGCTCAGTTGGGGTTCCAGCCTCACCTCCCTTCAGCACTCTCCATACCAGTGGAGTGTGACTGAGGGTCCTGTTCATCAGTTCTCGCCGGTGGGTTAGGGCACGGAGGAGTTCTCGGCCCCAGATGAGTGTTGAATGAAGGCAGTTGGTGCTCTGCAAACTTAGCGTACTTTTTACTGAACGTATAAAGCTGACGTGCTATAAATTCCTTCTGCTTTTCTGGCATATTATGAAGAGCCCTTCCAGCATGTTTCCTGCACAGCCACGTGACAGCCAGAGGTGTATGGGCCAGGCTGGGTGTGCACCTCCCGTCCAGATGGAGGGAGTGAAGCTTCCACCCCACCAACATCCAGGAGTTTGCTTTGGGTTTGTGCACAGGAGGATCTGGTACTGGTGTGCTAAGCCTCAGCTCGAGCTTGGGCTAATGGTCAAACTACCACCAAAATTAATCCTCTGCGTCTCTGAGGAAATGAACACAAAAGACTGCCCATTTATGGTCCCTCTTAATATGCTTCTCTTGTAAGGGGCAAATATGGCTCTTTGGGGCCTGGAATGAGGAAAAAGTTCTGCCCATACAGAACAGCATTGGGGATTTGGGTACATTTGCCCCGAGTGATTACAGGATTTCCCTGATATTCCTTAATGTATTTTTCTCAGAAGAGGAACAAAACCAATTGCTGAGACCTTTGTGTCCTAGGGGATGTGTCATGGCTAGAGAAAAATATTCTTCACAGCCATTACCTTCTCATAGTTATTTCTTGCCAAACCCTCAAGGATAAGCTGTCAGTGCCCGTATACAACTGATTATATAAGATCATAATTTTCCACTCCATATAAGATGTTACTGTGAAAGCTATATTTTGATATTAAATAAAAATACTCTGTACTATATTAAGTCTTTCATCCAAAGACATAAAAGTGCTCTCCAGTGTTGTTATTCAGGTTTAAGAGAAGATTAAAACGAGCCATGCAAGGATGAGGAGATTTGCCCAAGGTTACAGAGAGCCAGCAGTGGTTATCCCAGCCCGGGACCCCCTCCTGAAGTATAAGCAGAAATGTTGGGTCTTTTGGTCATGAGATTTAATGCAGAGCATTAGCTAGGATTTCCAGGACACGAAGTAGCACGAGATGCTGAGACAGGCAAAATATTTTCAGTGGGTCATTTGGCAAAACCTGCAGAGTGGGGCTTGGTGAAACTCTTTGCTAATCTAGACTAAAATGTTGTGTGCAATTCACAGTAAATTCTTTTATTTTGAGTAGCACTGTCCGCCCCTCAACCCTCATCTGAGGTTTGTACTGAGTTTTCTGTACTCTCCCAATGTTTTAGATCACCAAACCAAACAGAAAGTCCTTTTATCCTCAGTAGAACAGCTTGGGAAAAACAAAAACAAACAAACAAAAAACCAAAACAACAAACCAATAAAAATTTTACTTGGAAGTGACAAAAACCAAGTTGTAGTATATTTTAGGCAGGTAGCTGGTATTACTATGTACACGGGACATATATCATGTAAATGGGTTTATAGTATTTTAGAGGTGTACTTGTGGCCCTTGACTTTGCAGTATTGCTAACGTGGTGTGATTAATACCTGTGTAAGCGAAGAGAAAGAATTCTTACGGGCACTGGATATCAATTTGGAAGATTATAATTGCTGAGAGCTTTCCACACTTTTTTTTTTTCCCCCTCCTGAGTGTATCTTCCCATTTCCACTTACTGAATGAAACTGAGCAGAGCTGATCTCAAGCCCCCTCCCCTGCTTTTCTTTTCCTGCCAAGGAGCCTTCCCTAGCCTGGGAAATTGCCCCAGCCCTGCCCAGCAATGACAGTTGTCAGAGCCGAGTAATCCTGCACTGGGACCTTCCCTTTTCCCCTCAGTTTTGGGGAAACCAGTCTAACAGGGAGACCTGCTCAGTTTGGCAAGGTCATCCTGCTCAGAAGGGAGCCATCCTCCCCTTGTCACATACAGTTGTGTCCAGCTGCAACAGAGGACTTACCTGAAGAGCTGCCTTGACAATTTACAGTGATGTCCTGAGTTTGAGGAATGTGTGCTGCACAGCATGCTGAGTATTAACGTGAGTGATAAATTAGGGTTTCAATCACACGCTACCATCTGGAAAAAGACCTTTCATGTGCACTAGGTGAGTTCCTCTACATCTAGGTTTTCAGAGAAGCTCATTTTAGAAGATTTTGATAATTCTGATTTATTTTTTTTTTTAGGGCTGTAAAATTCTAAGCAAGACCTATACAAAGCTATTTTTTTTATTTCATCCACTACAAATGTCCAAAATTTCTAGATAATCCATCAATTTTATTATGAGGGAGTAATCTCAGTACCAGAAGAGCTACAAAACACATAGAAATACTTCTGCAGAAGCAAGCAGACCAACCAAACTTCTTTCTGATGTTAGAGAGGATCCTGGCATCCACACAAGTATTTTCTACGACAGTGCACCTTTACTCATAGCAAATACCAAGGCTCGATCAGCAGAGGGACTTGAATGTTTGTTGTTGCTTTAGAAACTTTAACTGCAGCATTTAGACACTACTGAGATCAGTTAAAACGTGCTGAGCTACAGCTTACCTCAGGCAACCGATACCTTTGCATTCCTGCCACTGAGTCTTGCTGTCCTCCTCCCTAAGATGCTGGCTGGGGCTCGGCTGGCCTCTGGGAGGATTGTCTGTGCACCTTCTAACTGTAGTTGTACTAAAGAGGTGTTAAAAAAGTAATGTGTCATGCTTTTATTGAAGAATGTGAGTAGTACGGAAGTAAATACCTGTGGTACGTTTGCAGAATAGATATGCCTAGGACACAGAGACAACTTTTTGCAGCCGGGTGGTAATACTGCTCAGTAGTAACTAGCTTTAGTTACTTTTTACTACTCTCACTATCACCTTAGTCTTCATCAGTGTCCTTGGCCTAGTAAGCAATGTAAAAAGCCATCACGAATCCTGAGAAAAGCACAATCGCATGAGCTCAGCACAACCTGTCCCTGCCGTTATCCTGGTCGTGTCATTCCTGTTTTCCCCCCCGATGGTCTAGCACATGCTGATGTGCTCATGGCATGCTTTATGGACTTGAGGAATACCAGTGTTTTGCTCTTCTTCTCTTCCCATTTTCCAGTTACAGGTTTGGTTTTTTAGCCCATGAACGCTCCAGGTCAAGAATTACCACGCAGTGTATGTAGAGGATTGCCCAGCTGCTAGAAGAGTCACAGCTGTGCCAGCTCTAAGCTCTCAGTCAGGCTGCCATAGGGTCGTGCTAATGCAATTAGAGAGCAGAGACTCTAATTTAGCTTTAGTTTGCTGTCTCTCTGTGGCAGTGTGATGTTCTGCTTTTCCGTTCTGCTCTCTGAGTAACTTGGAACAGCACGGCAGTCTGCTGTGATCATGATGCAGAACAAGAAGTTGACGTAGCACACACTGAGCAGGTATGATTTGTAGGGTTTGTTTCTCTTTGGGTTTTTTTTTTCTTTTTAACATGGTGCATGGCAATATGGAAGCAAACTTACTTTTTTTAAATGGATACAACTCCAAGCAAGCAATAGCAACTACGTTATTCTACGTAACACTGCACCCATGATAAATTTGTTTGCCAAATTGCTTGCCATCTAGAAATCCAGTCCTGGATTTCCAGTCCTGGGAAAGCTGTTTAATGGTGGCTATGTACTAGGACTGGGCTGTGCATAGCTAGTGCTGTGAATGATGGTATGTCAGATCAAATGCGTTCATTTCTACATTTTCTCACTAGTAAGAAAGCACACTGGTTTGTTGCATATTGATATTGATTTGGGGGTTGGACTTGGTGATCATCCGAGGTGCCTTCCAGCCTCTGCCATTCTGTGAGATAATGAGGTTTTACAAGCTGATAGTTACCACCGTACACTGCCGTGCATCAGCATTGTACAGGAAGGAACCATGAGGCACTGGTCAGAATATTCCTTGCGTTACAGATTTGAATGCCTTTAGCATTTGTCTGTGATAAGTTACCTAAGTACACTCCAAAAATCTAATCCCTGAAGGTGAGGTGAAAGGAGCTTTCTGTTAGACGTCATTCAGCTGGAGCTGCAGAATGAAGGGTGACAGCATCATGTGAGAGCCGTTCACCCGAGCTGTCATTTTACATTTCCAGGAGGAAGAAGATTTAAACATTCAGTTTATATAGACGATTGTTTCCTTACCTTCTTTCTCTTCTCTCGTGACCCTTCTGGAATATATTTTCTCTACTGTCTCTTTGGGGCAGAGCCTTAGCACCCTGTAGGGGTTTTTTTGTCAGATGCTCTGGCTTGCACTTGTGACCCAGCTGAGTGGACTGTGGACTGTGGACTGTGAAACAAGATCAAAGTCTGAACCCTTGCTGAATAATGGCTGTTTGCACAGTGCCAGGTACTGAAACAGTTACTGCAGGTCTGCACCGAAATTGGTGTTGGCTAGAAAAGTGATCTGAAAATTACCCGTGCCAGCTCACCTATTAGAATAAAACAAGAGTAAATCTGTTGGGGTGTGACTTAAATCCTGCTCCTCTCTCTCTGCCTATGGAGGGAACTGCAACTCTGATTGCAGAGAATGCAAATTCAGAATCTGCTAGAGTTATGTTATAGTTTTGCTTTTTTCTTCCCACAAAGAGCATTCACCTGGCTGCTGGTGGTGCTGATGCATTTCATAGTCCATTATTTGAAGCAGAAGCACATACTTTGGGGAGTGGGTCTGGAAAAAGTAGCTCTTAACCATTTCCTGCCTGTGCCACCCCCTGCATTATGGACAGCTCACCACATCTGTTTTGTTAGTGACGTACTCATTCTATACCAAGGTTAAGTACCTGGGGCACACTATAGGTACCCTCTCTGGTGTTATTAAGTTGTGATGTACATTGGGGTAGAGCTGCTGCGAACCCCTCCTACCATACAGGTGTAGTGAGCACGTGTAATTTAGTGGCTTTTTACCAAGAATGTTTAAAAGTGTCTTTTAGGACCCACTTCTCAAGTTCTGCACAACTAATAAAAAAAAAAGACATGACTTACTAGCAGCCTATATTACAAAGAAAAATGATAATAGCATTCAGTCTGTGTAATCGCTTGTAAAATGAAAGCTGCAGATTGTAGTCACAGGGGGGTTCTAAATTAACTGCTTGGACCAAACTAGGAAATTCCGAGTTCAGGCTGAAAATCTAAGAGTCAGATCTTATCCCTGACCATTTACAGAGAGCAAAACTGCAAAGTCCAATTCATCTGCACAGCTTTTCAGTTGAATTTTGGAGCCTTTCTTTTCCTTTGCATGCGGTGTTTCCTTTTCTTCAAATTTAAGGCTGGGACTATTGACATGCAAGCTATGTCCACACGTAAAAAGCCGAAGCTGAATGCCATCTCTCTTTCTTCATTTGAGTTAATAAGCACACCAGGAAGTATAGGCTGAAACTTGAGGTAGGAGGTTTGTTGCTTGTTAGCACAACAGCCCGGTAGAGCGGACACCAGCTAATTCCATTCCGTTACTGGTAGCTTTGTTTTCTCTCTGTGGGTGTTGAGGAAGGACTGGCAAGTTGGTCTGAAGGTCAGTTGGAAATAATTTGGAGAATTTACCAAAAACCTCAACATCCCCCAGGAACAAATGTAGTGGCAGTATGAGCACAAATGCTCGTCGTGGGGTGTAAGTATGAGATGAGAAAAGTACAGCTACCCCGGTTGACTTGGCACTGGTGAAACATTTTTGCTTCTATTGTGCTATATATTTACTTGTAGCATAGAGGCCATAGGACCAGCAGTTACAGCAATTTTGTTTTATGTCTGTGTTTGGGTGCTGGAGCATGAAGAGAAGAGAATCTAATTCCTGCCTTCTGGTAGAGGACAGACTCAAGAGTTGTACATTGAAAGAATGAGAAACAATGGACACAAGCTGCAGCCAGGCATAAGGAACAAGTTTGTCACCTTAAGGGTGGTCAGAGATGAGAGCAGGTTACACGGAGCTTACGGGATCTCCAGTCTTGCAGACGTTCGAAATGTGACAGGACAAGAGCTTGAGCAACGTGATGTAACTGCAGAGCTGGCCCCATGTAGAACCAGATGATGGCCCTTAGGCCTTTCCTAAAGATGTTATTCTATAGTTCCATGATTCTGATTTTTCTTTTTAAATGGACTTCTGGCTTTGAGCAGAGACCTCCATTTATCTCTCATTCAACACGCAAGACCTCGTGTATGTGGCAATGTGCACCTGGCTGTGCTTGCACATGGTTTATCGTGTGAGGTCACTTGATGGAGAGGGATCATAACGTTAGGCTGTAGCAGAAGAAAATCCGGGTTCTCCTGGGGTTTCTTTGAGCTCAGAGCCCTGCCAGTTTGCACTGTGCTGCACTTCAGCACATTGTCACACCTCTCCCCTGGAGCACAGCGGGACCCATCTGCCAGGCACATGCAGCTTTGGAAAACATGGCTTATGGAGCATGAGGTTCGGTGGAGCTGTGTCTGGTATATCGGGTCCTTTGATGAGCCAGGGGAGAAGTGGGCATTAGTAATACGTAGTAGGCTCGAGTCAGGGGGTCGTAATTAGCGTGGCACACTGAGGCAGAAAGACCCCTCGATGGCTGGTACCACAGTGGAGGAACGGGAGACTGAAGAAGTAGCAGCGAGTCTCATGCTGAAAGCAGGTTGTGTAAGACTTGGCAGGTTTGCTCTGGCTGTGTTTCACATGGAAATATGTTACTCTCAGTCGATCCCAAATCTTTAGTTCAGTCACCGAGCTCACCCTGGAGCAGCTCCGCAGTCTCCTTCAATGAGCGTGACACGCTGCGGAGTCAAGTGCTTACCTCCAGTTACCCTGCTTAAAACATTTAGAAGAACTCTGCAGGCACGAAAGAGGCCGAGTTTGTAGAGAAGTTCACCCTCCACTAGACACAGGAGAAATGGCTGTTTTTTCAGGAGAATTTATATTGAAGTTTGGTGTCCAGCATGTATTCCTCTCCTGCTGAAGCCTCCCCTCACTGTAGCTTCACGTAGTACCCTCTGAAAAGTTAGCTCCGAGTGTTCTTGCACTGCATGAGCAATTTGGGAGGTGGAGAGGTTCCACGTATGTATACTTTATTTCTTTACTCACATAGCTCCCAGTGATTCATTTTTTAATGCCTTTGCAGTTCATTAGGAGAAGCAATTGCACATCCAAGAGCAGAGTGTCCCCTTCCTTTTTTTGAAGTTGAAAATACTGGCAATCTGATCTCAGAATGCAGTTGTGCTAAATTCAGATATTAGGGATGTCACGGCGTTGTATTTTCTGTGCTGCGTTCGGAATTAAATTCAATGACCCAACATGGTATCTGAACCTGGAAAAATAAACAAACAAACAGAGAGTATAATAGCCTCCGGGTGAGATAAGTACATTCAGAAAGGGTTTAACATCTCTTTGACAGAGAGAATGCTATAGTTTTACACATCCACGTGCCATTCTCTTTGGTGAAGGCAATCCAACGTGTTGCTAACCTTTTAAACATTGTATACTTCCTAACAATCCCACTGTTGTTGTTTTTAGCAGTCGTGTGCACGCCTGAGTATAGATAGCCTGAAGACATTCATGAATTTGTTAGATTCTTGCCTATTGTATGATTTCTTGGGTGTTTGGTCACCTGTTCCAATGGCAATCAGTCAGTATCAAAGAATAAATGTAAATCTTTTGCTATAATGTACTGTAGTTCCCTTGCACTGGACTGAAAAAAACACAACTTTTCTTTTTCCTCCGATTTTCTGAAGATAATTTTAATTTGGCTGCCAGACTGTTATTTCATTCTCCATCTAAAACAGATATGAGAAACATGTATTGTTTTATTTTTAGTTAAAACAATAGCTTTTTTTTTCCTGGCATTCTTTGGTCTACATGATTTTCATTCATTTGGTCTACATTTCCCAGGGAGGCTGTGGAGTCTCCATCTCTGGAGACATTCAGAACTCACCTGGATCTGTTCCTGTGGGACCTGATCTGGGTGACCCTGCTCTGGCAGGGGGGTTGGACTCGATGATCTTTCCAGGTCCCTTCCAACCTGTACCATTCTGTGGTACATTAGATTATAAGCTCCTTGTGGTGGGAACTGTCTTTAATAACATCACAGAAATCCTCTGATGGGAGCTGGTGGGTACTGTCTACAATAGGAACAAGATGAAATAGTGTCTTCTGTTTCTTGAGTGGGGCTTACACTGGTGATGGTGGCGTTTTTTGTGCTTTTAAAAATGATCTTTTCTTCCCCAGTCTGCTCTGTGTGTGTATTCAGAATTAAGAGCTGCAGCTCCTTCCTTTTAATAAGTTGGAAACCTTTTACCCTTTCAGTGATGCTGATAGTGATGATGCTTCTCAGGATAAGAACATTGGTCTGTCTTGTGTCACCAGCAAAGTTATTTAATGAACTTGTGAATGTCAAAATCTTGCTGATGAATGACCACGAGGTGCACAGCTTGCTTTTCAAACTCCAGCCTTTATATCCAGGAGTGCCAATAGCAGCTGCCTCTCTGACTAAGATATTCTTCACCTGTGACCACTGAGAAACAATAAACATGGGCAAGAGGCATCTTTGGAAATATTATAGGATTCTGAGAGACATGCTAGAGTTCATTTGGTACCTCCTTTAGGTGATGCAATACTGTAAATCTCCAATACGCTTCTGTGTGGCTCACTAAAACCAAACCAGGGTTACAAATTCTGCTTAGATGATTGTTGGTTGTAAATCTGATGTCTTTACTGCTGAAAGGTTAGACGGTGTCTTTCCCACTCTTGTCCAAGTAAAGCAGGACTCTTCTAAAAGTCACTGCTTGTTTTTAGGTAGAAATTTGACAGGGCATTCATTGCTCTTTCAGGAGGTGTGAGAAGGTTTCCATTAGGGATGATGAAAAGAGGATGATTTGGACATTGAAATCAAAGACTTTGCTACTTGGATAGTATCTTTAATACTGCACTCTCATCGTCACCCCTCTTCCTTTCTTTCTTTCCCCCTTCTGTATCTTGCTAGAGGAACCAAAGAAATCACTTTATCCCACGCTTTGGTGTCCCAGGAATAAAGTTAACTAAATAACAGTCCTGGAAAAATGCTTTGAGATTTACTAAGAAAAGGCTCTAGAGCGAGGTTATGTTTATTAATAAATAAAACCAGTCAAGAATAGGGATGTTGGTGTAATTGCTGAGGAAGCAAAATAATCTGTAATTTTACATGTACTTTGTGTAGCAATTCCAGAAGGCAACCTGTGCCAAGAAGTCTGTGGTAGGCTGTTGCTACTTGGTCTTACTGGTCTTACTTCAGATTGATGCATGGGCAAAAGTCCTTGCACTGGTGGGAGACTGAGCATCCCATTTCTATAACAGCCAGGCATCATTCCTTTTTTCTTCTTGCTATTACCTGATGTGATCTGGATGTATCTGTCTTTGAAGAAGGCTAAAATAGCCACTGGCTTAAAAAGAGTTAATTTTGTTACCTTTATTGTTACCCTGGCTGCTCATGTTTCTGCCGTAGCCCTTAGGAAAAGAGGCTGTTGTAGGCACTGGCAGGAGCCCTCCTCTCCTTTGAACCAGCGGTGTTGGCCAGGTTGGTGTCGTTACGCTACTTCTGGTATAGCACAAAGTTCCTTTAGGATTATCTTGATATATCCATCTACAGCACTGCATTTCCAGTTTACCTTGTGATGTTTGGGCTTCGACAGTGTTTCTATAAACAGTGTGTTCCCTCTGTACCTCCTGATCTGCTGTAGCCGTTTGCTGACTTCTGGTCAGAACTCGGGAGCTGTTTTGGCTGGGTTTTCAGATGCTGGAGATTTAGAGCACTGGGTTACTAGCAGTGGCCTTTGATGCTTAGAATGTTTCTGCTTCTTATTTAAATAGGTCTTCACAGTGCTTGTGATCTTCAAGGTATGCAGCCTCTCTGCTTTATCATCTTGTTTTGGAGGAAGGCTTTTATTTGTAGAAAAGAAGAAAAACAGAATGATTTGGAGTAGGGCTTCTTCATAGTCGTCTCCCTTATCATGTTTATAATCATGCATTGCTCAAAATAGCTACAAATATGCTTCTTACACATTAAAATACAAATGCTTTGCTGCTTGTAATCCAGGTGCCATGCTTGATGGTTCTGCGTTGGGTTCCTCTCACATACTGGAATCATAAGAAGCTCCCCAGGAATGACTGCACTCCACCCAGTGGGGTTTGTTTCTCTTCCACAAGAAAGAATAGCCATCAGTGTTTGTCATTCTGACAGTGGACTTTTTAGCTCAGCATTCTGTCCTTAAAGATAAAAGTTGAATTATATACCAGACAGCTATGTACTTTTAGCAATATGGCTAAAGGATTAGATGACAAAACTGAAGTTACTACAAACAAAAATCAGGCTAAAATACAAGGTGCTTGATATTCCAGTTAGGTTAGTGGATTCCTCCTCCTTCAGTTCCACTAGCAGGGTTATGTGGCAATGATATTTTGCTCATGAAAATGTGATGGTTTATAATTTGTCCATAGTCTCATGCTAAAGGACGTGACCAGTGAAGTTTTCAGAAACCAGGGTGCCTTTTTTGTTGTTTTTTTTTTTCACAGAGGGAAAACGAGACCTTGAACATTTCAGTGGCCAACTGAAGCTTCTGTAGACTGTTCCAAAAAGGCTGCTGTTTAAAACAACCCACAAACACTAATTAAACTTCACAGGGTGATGTGTGTTCATCTGAGAATTTATTATGGGAGCTGTAGAATGCATTTCCATATTTAAAGGGAGCATTTAGCTGTGATACTACTAAGCTTCCTAATTTGCCCTTGTCATCTCGGGTAGCACCTAACAGAACGGAACAAAAGGAATATTATTTGGCAATGCAACACCGTGAGATTTTTTCTGGCATTCCATGTTGTCTGACAACTGTAAAACTTCTCTTGTGTATGTTCAGAGAAGGGTGATAAGAGAATTTTGGAAACCCTTTCTCAGCATGTGTACGGAATGTAGATAAGCCTATATACATACTTCTTAGTTTATTGGAATATTCATTTGATTTTTTTCTGATTCACCTCTAGTCTATGAATGTATGAACTGAAGTTCAGCTGCTTTTTATAGCGAACCGTCCAGCTCTTGAGTGTCTACTCATCTCTCTTGGGCTCCTGTGAGACATCTTGCCTGACATTCCATGTTTTGCCTTCAGTTTGATGCATATTTCTCTTGCATCACTCTTCAGCAATGAGCATTCTATTTCATCTGCTCATCCACAAGAGATCAGCAGCTCTTTCTAACTCTTCCTCTCTAAAATTTAGCAAATTTCACCTAAATAATCCAGGTATCTAAACTTTTTCCATTGCGTAATGAACCTTGCAAAAGAATTAATCAATTTAAAGCAGACACCTATCCAATACTCTATATTAAAAGCTACCTACTTAAAAATAGTGACGTAGGTAAATACTCTTAGTGTCTATGATACTTCTATTGAAAGATTTCCGTGTTCAAAAGAGAAAGGAAAACCAGAAATTTCAGGAAATAGAAATTCTTTCCTCACTGCTAATGGGAGAATGTCACTTTGTTCCGAGCCTTGCTACTTGCTCTACTTCTGATGGCATCAGAAATCATTAGCTGACTTTAGGAGAACAGTCACTTTTGGTAGGAAAACATCCTGAAGTCAGACTGGGTCATCTGTTGGCTCTTCTCAAATCCATCTCGGAGAGAAACTGTCTCCTGTGGAACATTCCTGTGCATGCTTTAGCTGACTTCATATTAAATAAAATGCTAAGCTTCTGAATATTTCTCTGGAAGATTAACTCAAGTCCTAGCGGAATTCATTATAACGAAGAAAATCTGTGATTCTGACATTTTTTTAAAGGCGAATCGAAGTTGACCACTTCTGTTGATTGGCTGTTCACTCACAGAGCCAACCCTGACTCCCTCTCCTTTCAGACAGCATTTCAGAGAGAATTGGTTGCTTGGGGTTTTTTTGAGCCGAGAGACAGTGGTGTTTCCCAGACTACATTTAACCAATACTGAGGCATCTTCCCTGTCTTTCAGCTGAGGTGACAAAACTATTGAGATTTCAGTTGGAAATATTCCCGTGACATCTATCCCATTGGGTAAATGTGACATCTGTTGGTTTTCAGTCTATATTGGTTATTTTTTTGTACTAGCTGGGGGAACGTATTCTTTCTTAAATAGTTAATGGGTGCTAGTGAATCATCTCATTATACTGAATGATCTGTTTCTGTACCAGTTGGCAAAATACACTGCGAGAGAAGCATCATCTAAGTCACTCTTGTTGTACAACAAATTGCATTCCACAAGCAGCGTTTCTTTGTGTAACGTGAGGCCTGGTTAAAGGAGGATTCTCCTTGGATCCTGGTTGGATTTCACAAAGGAGAATTCACAAAGGAGAAAAGTACTTAGGGATGGCTGAATTTAGCAACTGTATTCCACTCTGTGTCCTTTTACTTGAGGCATTTTAGTAGGTAGCTTATTAATGAATCATACTTTTAGAAAGAATTGTTCAAAGTAGCACAAGTGAATGAGATTTGCTGTACTGGATGTAGGGATGGGAAGGACCAGTTTCCCCTTACGTGGCTGCTGCTGTTAAAGTCGCTGGAGTTATAGCAGTGCAACACTGACCCACATCTCTAATGCCACTGGCAAAGGAAGGTATGAGGCAGAACAGCCAGTAGATGTCAGTAAACCCAAATCTGAACGAGAGAGCTCGGAAAATAGTCTGCCTTTTGGGGAGTTGGGCGATTCTTCATTCGCTGTTGAAGTGTGATTTACATGGGTGGTAAAAGATGAGCAGGTCTCTCCTAAAAGACCTGATTATCGAGGGGTTTTGTGTGTTGGAAGTATATATATACTTTGTGTGTATATACATACATACTTTGTATAGATACATATATATACAAAGGGTTTGGAGCATGTCTCTTGTGAGGAAAGGCTGAAGGATCTGGGGCTGTTTAGCCTTGAGAAAAGAAGGCTGAGGGGAGACCTTACTGCTCT
>JANHFX010017841.1:70535-93425 GCA_027560015.1 Chloroceryle amazona | reverse complement strand
ACATAGAGAGTATAGAATACACAGTTTTGCTTCTAACCACATAACGATAACTGGTCCCGGCCCCTCTGACTATGACAGAGGATCATCACACTGCACAGGAAACACTTCAGGAGATGACAAATCTTGGCACAGGGATAAAAATGATGAAAAACTAGAGAGACAGAGAAGTGATTCAACAAGAGGTCTTTGGTACCAAGACTAATTCCTGCTGCACTCAGTAACTTCTGCAGGGCCAGAATAATATAGTCACGGGCAAACTCTTTACACTAGGTTTATACAGGAAATAACTTCATGCTTGCATTGAATAAACCACTGTAGAATGATATATGAAACTGGAGAGATGAAACCATGATGGTCTAGTTCTGTTGCACAGGCAGAAAGCATGATCTTACTGCACTCGATTTTCAGTTTGGACAAATTAGTTCCTGAAGAGGTACTCCTCAGTGCCAGAAGGAATGCATCACTTGCTGACTGAGATTTCACAGAAACTGCAAGGATCTTGAGAGTCCAAGGTCAAACAGATTATACAATCCCTGTATGATCCACAGAAGGTGATCCAGACATGGTAAAGTAGCACACCTTGCTGTCACCTGTCTGCCTGGCCTGCTTCAAAGAGCAGTACCCAAAGGTTTTCTGAGCATGAAGGCTGGAAGCTGGGGTTTGGCTCTCATCTCAGTGTCCGTACCTGAGAGATACACGACCTCACTCAGCTATGTTAACAATGGTATGCTTGTGAAGAGTCATAGATACACATCTGGCATTATGCACTTTTAAGTCTCACTGAGGAGACCAGCTCCAGTGCAAGTCAGTCTGCACCAGGGAAGGGAACTGCAGTGAAAAGGGCCGGCAGGGAGTTCTTCTGGGGGCTTTTTTGAGCCAGGAGAGCAGCCCAGCTGTGCTGGGGGCCGGCAGCCTGTGGGTGGCTGAGGAGGCAGCCCAAGAGGAGCAGCTCCACCAGCGGCAGATCTGAACGGGGCAGAACTGCCCCAATAGGCACACATGGGCAGGACACTGAGAGCTCTGCCAGAGCAAGGGGTTGAGTCCAGTTGGTGGTACCTGATGCCCCACCCTGGCTGAGAGGGAACTCAAAGAGTGATCATCTCCATCACAGAAAAGGACTTAACCATTGTCACAACTCAGCCAAAAGCTGTTACCAGAAGGAATATGGAGACCCAGCTGGAGCTCCTGCATAAACCTGTGGCCGTGCAGGCCTTGGCTGCAGGAAGTGCCTGAGCCTGTCCCTCGTACCAGAGGATGGCAGGGACAACCCCCGGGTGACTGAGTGAATGATCTGCTCAATTGGGTGGTGAAGTTGGAAGAGCAATTGAAAAGGTTAAGGAGTATCAGGAAGCGTGAGAGAGAGATTGATTGGTGGAGCCATGTCCTGGGGAAAAGGCAACAAAAAGAGGATCTTCAGGTAGCAGAGGATCCCTTCTCTTATTGCCACCAGACAGAAGGAGGATACCCAAGAGATGAGGAGGGGAATGGAAACCGGTTCCTGGACAGGGAGGCAGGTGAATTCCTTAGCCTCTCACCTTCACAGGTTGCCCTTGCACAATAGGTATGGGGCTTTGGAACTTGAGGGCCAAACAAACAAGGATGGAGATGAAGGTCCATCCAAGGATGCACCCAGGGTGAGTCACTCACCTCCATGCCTTAGGGGTTTTTTTGCCCATGTTTTTTAAGAAAAAAACGAGGCTAATTGTGGTAGGTGATTCATTTCTGAGGGGAGCAGAGGGCCCCATATGCTGACTGGATCCATACCACAGGGAAGCCTCCTGCCTCCCTGGCACCCAGTTTACAGATGTTACTAGGAAACTCTCTGGTCTGGTGCAGCCCTCTGATTATCACCCACTATCAGCTATCTTGGTTGATAGTGATGAGAGAAGTCCAGAAGCAATTAAAAAGGACTTGAAGGCATTGGAGTGATTGGTTGAAGGCTCAGATGCACAGGTAGTATTTTCCTCAATCCCTCAAGTGGCAGGAAGAATACCAAAAGAAAGAGGAAAATACATCTGGTTAACACATGGCTCAGAGACTTGTGCCACCATCAGAATATTGGACTTTTTGATCATGGGGAAGTTTATATGGCACTGGATCTGCTGGTGACAGATGGAGGCCAACTCTCTCAAAGGGGAAAAAGGGCATGAGTTGGTAGGGGTCATTGAGAAGGCTTTAAATAAGGTGCAAAGGAGAAAGGGGATAGAACCAGACTCTCTAGAGTTGAGCCTAAGGGCAGTATGCTAGTGTTGGGGGTGAAATCAATAGCCCAGTTCCAGTGCATCTACATCAATGCACACAGCACAGGAAACAGACTTCCAGGAGGAGCTGGAAGCCATTGTGCAGCAGGACATCTATGATGTAATTGACATCACAGAAACATGTCAAGATGACTGTCATGACTGGAATGGTGCAATGGATGGCTATAAGCTTTTTAGAAGGGATAAGCAGGGAAGGAGAGTTGGTGGGGTGGCTTTGTGTGTCAGGAAGTGTTTTGATTGTGTAGAGCTCAATGACTGTGATGGTAAGGTCAAGTGCTTATGGGTTAGGATGAGCGAGAGGGCCAATAAGGCAGATACCCTGTTGGGAGTCTGTTATAGACCACCCAAACAGGATGAAGAGGTTGATGAAGTGTCTACAGTCAGATAGCAGAAGTCTCAAAATTGTAAGCCCTTGTTCTCATGGAGGACTTCAACTACCAGATGCCTGATGGAAATACAGCACAGCAGAGAGGGAACAGTCCAGGAGGTTCCTGGAGTGTGTGGAAGAGAACTTCCTGACTCAGCTGGTAAGTGAGCCCACCAGGGGAGGTGCCTCACTGGATCTGCTGTTCATACACAGAGAAGGACTGGTGGGTGATGTGATGTCTGGAGTTTGTCTTCTGGTTAGTGGCCATGAAATGATAGTGGTCTCAATTCTTGATAAAGTAAGGACGGTGGTGAGCAGAACCACTACCATGGTCTTCCAGAGGGCAGAGTTTGCCCTTTCAGAAAGGTCACTGGTTGACAGAGTCCCTTGGGAGACAGTCCTGAAGGACAAAGGAGTCCAAGGAGGTTGGACTATATGCAAAAAGGAAATCTTAAAAGTGCAGGAGCAGCTATCTCCATGCTCCATAAAATGAACTGTCAGGGAAGAGATTGGCCTGGCTGAACAGAAAGATCTTGCTGTGACTTGGTAAACTCTTTTTCCACCTTTGGAAGAAGGGGCAGGCTACTCAAGAAGAGTACAGAGATCAGGTTAGGTCATGCAGAAAGAATGTTAGGAAGGCAAAAGCCCATCTAGAACTCAGTCTAGCCACTGCTGTATGAGATAATAAAAAGTGTTTTTACAAATACATTAACAACAAAAAGGGAGCCAAAGGGAATCTCCACCCTTTATTGGATGTGAAGGGGAACATTGCCACAAAGGGTGAGGAAAAGCTGAGGTATTTAATGCCTTCTTTGCCTCAGTCTTTAATAATCAGACCAGTTATCCTCAGGATATTCAGCCCCCTGAGCTGGAAGACATGATGGAGAGAAGAATAATCCCCTCATAATCCATAAGGAAGTGGTTAATGACCTGCTGTGCCACCTGAACACCCAGAAGTCTATGAGGCTGGATAAAATACACCCAACAGTGCTGAGCGAGCTGGTGGAGGAGTTTGCCAAGCCAGTCTCCATCATTTATCAACAGTCCTGGTTAACAGGGGAGGTACCAGATGACTAGAGTCTTGCCAATGTGATACCCATCTACGAGAAGGACTGGAAGGAAAATCTGGGGAACTACAGGCCTGTCAGCCTGACCTTGGTACCAGGGAAGATTATGGAGGTGTTCATCACTCACATGGTACACTCACATGGCAAGTGCAGGGCAACCAGGGGATCAGGCCCAGCCAACATGGGTTTATGAAGGGCTGGTCCTGTGTGACCATCCTGATCTCCTTCTGTGACAGATGACCTGTCCAGTAGATGGGGGAAAAGCTGTGGACATTATCTACCTGGACTTTAGTAAAGCCTTTGGCACTGTCTCCCACAGCAGTCTGCTGGAGAAGCTGATGGCTCATGGCATGGACAGGTGGACTCTTTGCTGGGTTAAAAACTGTCTGGATGGCGGATCCCAGAGAGTTGCATTGAACAGAGGTAAATCCCGGTGGGGCTGGTCACCAGGGGTGTCCCCCAGGGCTCAGTGCTGGATCCAGTCTTGTTTAACATCTTTAACAGTGATCTGGATGCAGGGATTGAGTGCTTCCTCAGTAAGTAAGTTTGCAGATCACACTGAATTGGGTGGGAGTGTCTATATGCTTGAGGGCAGGAAGGCTCTGCAGAGAGATATGGACAGGTTGGATCAATGGGCCGAGGTCAATTGTATGAGGTTTAATAAGATCAAATGCCAGCACTTGGGTCACAACACCAATAGGGAGGAATACAAGCTTGGGGAAGAGTGTCTAGAAAGCTGCCCAACAGAATAGGATCTAAGGGTGTTGGCTGACACCAGGCTGAACGTGAGCCAGCAGTGTGCTTGGGTGGGCTGTATTAGAAATAGTGTGGCCAGCAGGAGGAAAGAAGTGATTGTGCTCCTGTACTCAGCACTGGTGAGACCATACCTCAAGTACTGTGTTCAGTTTTTGGTCACCACAGTAGAAGACATTGAGGTGCTGGAGCAGATACAGAGAAGGGCTACGAAGCTGGTGAGGGGATTGGAGAACATGTCTTATAAGGAGAGGCTGAGGGAGCTGGGATTGTTTAGCCTGAAGGACGCTGACAGGAGACCTTATTGCTCTCTACAGATACCTGAAAGGTTGTAGTGAGGTTCTTCTTCCTAGTAACTGACAACAGAACAAGAAGAAATGGTTACAAGTTGTGCCAGGGAAGTTCAGATGAGATATTAGGAAGAATTTCTTTACTGAAAGAGTAGTTAAGCATTGGAACAGGTTGCCCAGGGAAGTGGTGGAGTCACCATCCCTGGAGGTGTTAAAAAAAAACGTGTAGGTGAGGTGCTTTGGAACATGGCCTAGTGGTCATGGAGGTGTTGGGTAGGCGGTTGGACTTGATCTTGAATATCTTTTCCAACCTTAACGATTCTATGATTCTAAGGTAATTCTGAAAGTAAGCTGCATTTGAGGAAGTTTTAGCATTGTGAATTCAGTATAGGAAACTTCCTGGAGAAATGCAGATAGCAGGGAAGTTACGTGGAGAAAAAGAGGTTGATGCACAGACTAGTGAACTTAGTTTCCCTCCCATTAGTGCTGGTTCTCTAGAGTATATATACTCTCTAGAGTATATATATACTCTCTCTATATACTCTCTCTATATATACACTCTCTATATATTCTCTCTCTATATATACTCTATATATACTCTCTAGAGTATATATAGAATATAGGTCTGAAAATAGTATTGGACAAGAACACTGGGATGGTGCAGTGCTTGTTATCAAGATCTGCCCACAGAGCATGTGGCAGAAATCAGCGTAACAGTGAAGTAACTCTGTTGGAGCTAAAATCCAGGGAAAGGAGCCAACAGCCTGGGTATTTGTTTCCAGATACAGAAAAAGCTGTGCGATGAAAAAATTCTGTACACATCTGATGACAACATGGCACAAATGAGAAAAGGACCCTCTCTATCAGCTACTTGCTGATACTGATGAGCGACTGCAGAGCAGTAGAGGGGATACAAATCTGTCCAGATTCTGTTCTGCTGCTGAGGAAATGAGCTAGCATTTTCTGTTGAGGAAAGAGCGTAGGCTCAGAAAGTCTTCCAAGAACTGAGAGTACTAACTCTCAATAGGTGTCTGGCGTTGCTACAATGTAGAAATAAGGGTTAGCTTTTCCTTGCCTATCAGCAGAGGTAAAAAAACCCATAAAATAGGATAGCACATCTACTCTAAACAACTCAGGAATCTAGATTTTTCCTGTTTGGTTAAAATAATTGCAAAAGTAGGCAACTAACCAAATAGAACTAGAGAAAGTCTCGAGACCTAGCTTTGTGAGACACCCCTCTGTAACACACTTTGCATGAAGAGTTCTGTCAGGTTTTAAACAAGGCAATAGCAGGAAACAGAGCTGGAAAACCTGTTATATGTACTGCTAATAATCAATTATTCCCATGTTTTCAGGCATTGTTCACAGTCAGTGAAAAAAATTCCCCAAACCATCCATTGTGCAGACACAAATAGCAGTGCTCGTAGGGGAATGTGCTGATTTGTCTGTTTCTACTCACAAGCTCAGAATAACTGTTCAGAAGATGGCTAACACGTCGTAATTGATTACCAGGACAGTGGATGCTTCCTGTGGCTTAAGACTAGAATAATGGAGTGCAATTTCTGTAACAAATTGCTAAAACAATGTTTTTCTCAATAGCTAATTGCTCTCTATGTAAATGAAATAGATAGGAGGGAAGTTTTTTCTTGTGAAAAAGTGCATGTTTCTGAACAGCTGTGATGGTAAGTGCAGTGTGTTGCTTTGAAGTGCTGCACGTATGGTTATGCTGCTGTACACATAGGGCAGTACTCCCTGACGAGTTTTTGTCAGAGACAATGTCCTTTTAGCCTGCTGTTTGGATTAATATGCCAACTTGGTAATTAGTTATTATTTTACATTATGAACTGTCTGCTCCCACAGACACCACATTTTATGTAAAAAGTTTGCTTCTGATCCTAAAAAAAAAGTGTTTGGACACTGGGTCATGTGAGAAGGAGCAAATGGCATCATCTTGACCTGTTGTAATCAAATCACATGTAATTGTCACCCTTGGCTACACTGCCAGAGAGCTGTAGAGGAGCCCTTCTAAATATGGCCTACCCACACAGAAAACCTTAGAGGTCTTTGGTTTTGAGCAAATTTGAGTTTTCAAAGTAAACATTGACTGTTTATACACTAGAGGGTGCAAATACTTCTTACTCTAAAATACTGATTGAATTTCAGTCTGTGCCATGTCTCTGTATTGTGGTTGACCTGCTAAAGCCATTACAGATGAAAAAAAAACAAAAATAACAACAACAAAACCAAACCAAAACAAAAACAAACAAACCAAAACCCATCATTCTCTGGGTTATGTATACTAATGTATCTTGACTGATATCTCTGAAAAATGCCTGTTTGTGTCAAATAAGGGCTGACTTTTCTATTTATAATCCTGTCTCAACAGGAAGCAGTCAATCTTGAACACTAATTTCCACTTAATTTATTATTTTACCAACAGATTACATCTAACCTTGCAAGTTAAACTCCAGATTCTTCTGTTCCAGATTTAAGCTCACAAATCTAAAGTTTTAACTGCAACTTTGTTTCATTCTGGATATAAGAAAGCCTGCTCACTATGTATCCAAGCAGTGTACCTCAACAGACCTGGGCCACTGGAGCAAGAATAAACAGCATATTGACCTTTCCCAGTATTCCTTTTTTAAAAGCCAAAGGTAACAACTGTGCAGTTTAAGCAGTAAAGTCAACAACTACTATAAAGATGTGTTAACATAAGCATCATAAAGGTCAGAAAAAAAACCAACAAAACCACCAACCCAAAAAAAAAAGCACAGCAAACACACACAAATGAAACCAATTAAATACAAACAAACAAAAACAGTAAAAAAGAACCCCCCCTCACAAAAAAAAAAAAAAAACAAGTCAACAACATAGCTAGAAACGCACCTTGTTACATCTGAGAAAAATAACCAGGAAGGCAAAAACATAGTAACTACAAAAATTAAATTAGCTATTTATATAGTAGCAACTAGCAAGTTAGAAATACATTTGAAGTATTGTCGAATAGCACATCATAACACACTGCAAGATGTCCTGAGTGTCTGTAGAATAAACGGAAACAGAGCCAACACTCTCACTTAGCAGCAGGAAAAATATGGGTAAGTCAGGTAAACAAGGAATAACTAAAGTGTTAATATAATACTTCAGCCACTATCTAAGTCCCTCTGTGAATGTGAAGAAATATCTAGGGCACAAGGGTTGTATTGTAGTCAAGTTTCTAGAAAGAAGATCTTGCATAAAGCCATTCTGCAATCACAAGGAAATGGAAAAAGTGCGTTCATAATAATCAGCAAGCTGAGTCAGTGTGAAGTTTCAACTGGCAAAATATCCTTACTGTACAGCTTTGTACCATCAGCCTCATTTCAGGAGCATCACTGATGCTGACAGAGAAAGAGCAATGCAGTAAGAGTATAATTACACTTTAATGAAACACTGAAGTTTTTCCTAAAGTGTTACAAAGATACATTTGTAATATAAGTGTAAAGGCTTGACATTAAAATGAAAAGACTTAGTAAAAAATATAGATTGAAAGTTACTGCAGCAAAACAAAGTCATTACAATTACACTTACAGAATTTTTTTTTTAATTTTTGTTTTTAAAAGAAAACCAGCAGTATTGACTGGCACATACAGACAAAATAAAATAAAGTGAGTGTTTTCTTCCTCCGTACAGTATTCAGTCAAGTAGCACTGCACTGAACATTGATTTCATGCATATGTTCAGAGAGGATTTTAAACTCTGCATATAGTACTAATTTCAGCTTTTGTACAGCCCCATTTGCAACACATTCCGGCCAAACCCAGAGACTCCCGTTTTCTTCTGGGATACCTGGCCCAAAGATAACTGTTTGATCCCATTGGGTTTGCAATTCCTTCACCCCCTTTTTGAACAGCTTCCTCCACCTGGTGAACAAATTCGTTGACATCATTTGCCATAGGTATATATTCGTTATAGTCATTTAAACTATACAAGTCCTTAAACGTCTCCCATCCATGAAACGGGCTGCTTCTCTGCAGCTGCTCCACTTCAGGACTCAAAATTGATTGCAGCTTCAAGTTTCCCAGTAGTTTGTTACTTGCTGTTTGTGTAGTAGAATCTGTTTAAAGAGAATACTTTTTTTAAGCTCACATTGTAGGAGTATCAGAAGGAGCATGTGGCTTCAAGTATAGTAATAAAAACCATTCAGTCATAAACACAGGACTGTTATCTAGGAGAAGTTTCCGTACTGCAGAGTCTATGATTTACTTACAGCTTTTAGCTGAATCTTTATGGTTTAAAGGCTATGCTGCCTGTTAGACATGGAGTGTACACAGCTACCACCGTGACTGAGGTATAGACATTCTGTCACAACTACAGTGTTACTGATATGGAAGTCTCAACAGTTCCATACAAAAAAGAAAATTGTTATAAAGACACATAGCCAGAAACAGCACACAGCTATCTCATGCGACTCATTAATTAGGTGAGACCCCTCCTCTCCAATGCACAGTCACACAAACTAGCATCATATGAAGGACAAATGCAGGGAGGACTAAATAATCAAATACTGTATGTAAACTGCTTCTTACAGATTGTATTTTTCTACAGCTGTTTCAGCCAATGCTTTCCACTCTTTTTTTTTTTTCATTTCTCATGGCATAGCAGAGGCTTGCAGAATTTACTGAGAAACACATTTAGTCTCACTGGCTGAAGTGTTCTCCAAATTCCAGCTCTATTTCCTTTCACCTTACACTGTTTCTCTTGGTTTTACATCTTCAGGGCAAGTGTCATTGCTTACTTAGCTAATGTGAACAAAAGCAGCTCCTTCAAGTCTTAAGTTTAAAAAAATACAAACTAAGTTGTTGTCTTGTGATCACAATGTTGTTAATATGCTTTTAGTTTCAAAAAGCTGAAAGAACATGAGAACATCCAGTGAATGTTTTATTTACTTTAACATGGCTAATTAATGCATAGAAACTAACTTTCAGATACATCTGCCTAAATATGTACAAAAATAAAAATGGTTGTAGCTACTTTGCTAATTAGAGAGTTACTGCTGTGTAGTAGTCGTCTGGGGCAGAGAAGACTCTTAGTTAGCATGCAGCACAATGAGGGCTCCTTAGTGGCTGATGCTCTCAGAAGCTACTGTTAGTAAAAAGGAAAATTAAGTTTGCTGGGAAAGAACACAATCCCAGCAGAGATTGTTCATATGTAATTTGTTATAATTACAAAGGTAACTTTTATCTTTTACTCAATCTGACAGAAAAACAAACAACCAACATGCAAAAAATCTCCTAACAACCCCCAAATACTCACTTCATCAACTGCCTGAGGTCCAGCATTATTTCATTAACAAGAAAAAAAGCTCTTCCATTGCACATTTTAGCCATAATTCCAACTTTTGTCCATTTAATAAAAGAAATTGTTACTATTCAAAACACCAACATAAATGAGCCGTCACTTGAAGTTACTCTATTACATTACCATAGTTTGAGGACACAGCTCCAGATCCACCTGCTTAAACTTTCTTAATATATTGGACTTGGAACACTCAACAGTAAAATTATCTGAGGAATATCATACCTGCTGTTTCACCAAAGATCCCTAAGGTAGTTTTTGCTATTTAAATTACAGCCTGAAGCACCAAAGAGTCCTATTAATTCTCCGGAGTGACAACTCTTTGTACAGAGCAGCACAACCGAGTGATAAAAAGCCCAGACGATTCCACTCCAGGAATGTCCCTAGCACAGCCCAGGAAGACGAGGAGCACACCTTAAAGCCAGATCTCCCCAGCCCGGAGAGTTACAAGCTTTGCTAAGGGAGCGAAGCCATAGCAAGAGGCATTCCTTACCGCTTCCAAGGTGCATCGTATATCCCTGCATGGCCAAGAAGAAGAAAAAGTGTGATTTATTGTTTATGGTGGGCTTTTTTAACTAAGAAGAATTCAGTGACCCTCGGCCGCGGCAGGGCTGGTCGGCCTGGGCGAGTGCGCCTGGGGAGCGGTAGGTGCCCTGGGCCGGCTGCTTGTTTGTGCCGCGTGGTAAGCGGTGTGTGTGTGTGTTGCAGCGGGGGGCAGGCTGACCGCGGCCTCTCTGACCTCTCCGGGAGCAGGTGTCGCGGGAGGTAAAAGGCTGTTTGTTGAGCGCTCATCCTCTGCTGGCGCCTCCTTTTCGAGTTTCCAATAACTTTCCTCGTTAGAGACAGGGCGACTTGCCCCGCGTTCTGGCGATGGAATGGGTCGGGGGTGTCGGGGTGTAGCTGCGGGGGTCACAGCCGCGGACTGCTCGGTGTGGAGTTGGGGCATGGCTAAAATCGCGGTTGATACACGGGCCCCGAGGGTAGCGCTGGCTTCGGCGCTGTCTCACCTCTCCAGGCTGCCACAGGTTGTTGCTTCACGTGCTTCTTCTGCTTGCAGGTTGGTTCCTTCACGTTGTATAAAGTGGTCGTCTCCCGGCCATAGGAGTTTTGAACAGATCTATTCAAAACAGAGCAGTTCTCTCTGGTTTATGCATCAGAGTGTGATTCTGAGGTTGCTGTGCATATGCATACCTGGTAGTGCAAGGATCCTTCCTTCATTCCTTTAAGGACATCGTGATATGTGTGCTTGCTGTTGGGGTTTCCTTGGTTTACTGTCAGCAGCACTCTGCATGAGTATTTTTTTTGAAAAACACATGTTTCTTTATGTTAATTCTGTAGTTTGAAATTCAGACAGCAAGACTTGTATATTCATGAATGTTTCTCTTGACTTGCATGAATTATAAAGCTTGGGATTTGTCTGTTTGTTTGTTTTCCTAAGGCCCTTTAAAAATTATTCACAGTTCAAGGAGTTCTGCCTGTTTCAGCATAAAGCCATTTTAACATTAGGATGTCGGACAGTGGATTTAGTAGCTTAGACTATCTGTCTCTCATCTTCCTACATTTCTTTAAGAGTTGTTTGCAGAAACTGAATTGGCATGAATATCTAAATATTTTCTTGTCTTTGCTGACAAAGGCAGTGCTGTTATATGCAGTTGTAAATTTTTTGCTGTGTTCAGGCTCCTAATAAAAACAGTATTTTATCCACAAAATCGGGTGACTACCCAGGTTCAGACAAGGAGTTAGAATCATAGAATCATAGAATTGTCAGGGTTGGAAGGGACCTTAAAGATCACCTAGTTCCAACCCCCCTGCCAATGGCAGGGACACCTCCCAATAGATCAGGTTGCTCAGAGCCTCATCATGCTTGGTCTTAAGAATCTCCAAGGCTGGGGCTTCCACAACCTCTCTGGGCAACCTGTTCCAGTGTCTTATCACCCTCATGGTGAAGAAATTCTTCCTAATGCCTAACCGGAATTGACCTATCTCTAGTTTTAATCCTTGGATTAGTTGGATGTGTATCTTGACTTAGCTTCGCAATTAGGCAGAATCAGTAAGACTATGCATTTAATTTACTGACTGGTCCCACTGAAATGCATAATAAAAGAAGTAAGGGCTCCTCTGAAAGCAGGCTGTACATCCAGGCACCAGGATGTACGATTTCCTGGGAAAATGAAGTACTAAATACTATAAGGGACTTCTAAGGACAAACCTTGATAGCTTAGGCTCTAAACCATATGTTACCTAATGGCAACTTCCAAGTAGCCCTGTGTCAAGTTAGCTTAGTTTCATCTCAATGTGTGCTTAGAAAGGAAGGAAGAATTTTGTGTAATTGCCCACCACCTGCCTCTGAATGTCCTGAATGCACTTTTTCTTGTGGAGCTTCTTTTGCAGTTTCCCTCCAGCCCCGCCTTTCAGGGATTCCACTGCTTCTCATTTTATATCTGTCCCACAAGATTCTGAGTAACAACTGTGAAATGTAGTATTCACATTGACCTCTGTCTGTAGATGTTTGTCAAAATGATGAGAAATAGTACAAGGCAAATGCTTCATGTCCAGACTTGTGTGATGGCACGTGGACAGGAGGCTCTGTAAAACTAAGTCTCTGTTGAACAGTTAGTTTTCTTAGTGCATATTTCTATGCACAAACCTTTTCCAAGTTTAGCAGCTACCGTACAGTGAAAATTCAGTGTGGGCCTTTGATTCTATAATACATATTGCTGACTTATATACTTCCTCTTGCAGAGACTGAAAATACTGTTGAGAAAACGACAAAATGAGTGGTCGTCGAAAACGTGCACCTCCATCAAAAATAGATGAGGAGAAGAAGAAAAAGCTCTGCTGGAATATGCATGAAGACCGGAAAAATGAGGTGATAACGTTAGATGATGAAATAAGTAATGAGGACATTCCAGGTCCAAGCACTACTTCTGCATCCTTCATTGTTATAAATGATGATAGCACCGATGAAGATCTTATTCAAAAAGAAGGCAGTGGCTCCAAATCTGTTAAGTTTTTGGCAGTTAACGATGAAGAAGATGCTTACTCCATCTTGACTCCCGTATCAGTGCAGCTAAATATTATAGTCTTGCCGTACCGTGCAGATGGAACCTGGAAAGCTTTGTTGGGAGAATTTGCTCTTCATCTTCCTTCTGAACAAATTCTAATTGATGAATTCTATGAAAGGAGCTTTACTTTGATGAGAGGAGATTCTGATGATCAGCTGCAGGTCTGTGTTCATGAAAGAAGTGAAGAAGAGTACAGTAATGAAACAAAGGAATACCTGGGTGCTTATGAACAACGCATTTTGGTGGAACCAACTTTAGGTGGTGAAATATTGGAAGGCTTGAGATGGTTGCAAAAGAAAAAGATAATTGGACTTTATCAAAGACCTGGAGATGCTCAAGCTTTAAAGGTATGTGTTTGTATATTTGTTTTGCATTTTAAAAGGTCATTATCTTTGTTTGAAATATAAAATAAAATCCTCTGAACAACAAAGTCTGGCAGCTACCATATATTTTATGTGATGAAAATATATAGTTGCTACACGCTTTTTCTAAATGTTTTCAGTGTGTTTTTTCTTAAATGTTTCATTGTAATCTTGCACTGTTAGTAATGCATTACCCAAAGGAATCATGGAAGCTTTTAGCTGCAATGTAGTGTATCCTTTATATGGTGATTTTAGTAGATTTTGTTAAAAATTATCTGTCTACTTCTTGCTAATTTTCAAAGCACTGTTGTTATTGTCATATTCTTCTGTTTATAATATTCTTGTAATTCTAACAGTTAATTAAATAATTAACTGTATAACTTTTTCCCAGGTTGGAATTTACCTTCTGGAAGCTGGGCTAAGTAAACCAGAGTTTCTCAGTGATGGAGGTGGAAGACCCAAAAAAGCTAATCAGCTGATTCAGAAACTCATGGAAAAGTTCTATAGCTTTTTAATTCCAGGTATGTGTATTCAGATGAATGTTGATGAATAATTTCTGTTATTAAAATGTTTCTTTTTTTCATTATTATTATTAGTTTTAAATATAAGGGAAACTAGTACTTTATTCCTGCTATCTAGAGCAACTTACAGGGTAATATTATTAGGAATTCTCACCATATTATCTGACTATTAACCACATGTTTATTAGTTTATGGTCAAATTATGTGTGATAATATTACTTCTCTGCAGATATGGCACTGAAGCACATAAAAGTTTGAGTCCTTACCTTTTTGGGAGTAAATACAATTTTCACTGATTTGTGTGGGTAGTTTGAACAGGTCTACAGTAGCTTGTCCAAGTTATACAGGTACTGTATACAGGTACTTAAAAAAATCCCCAGGAATTAAATTTGGAAAGCCTTTGTTCTTCTTTTGGTGCCTAACACAACTGTGGCAACACAGTTTCTGTTTGGTTTATATTATAAAGCAGTTATAATGTAAATTGCTATAAAATACACCTTTATGACAGTTTTAAGAATATGCCACTGCAAATTTAATAATATAGGCATTGTCATCATTTTGGATTTGAAGATATGTTTGCCATCTTAAATTCAGTAGCGATACAGATTTTTAGGCTGGTTAATGACCACTTATGACTTAGGAAACTCTTCAAACCTCCAACCTTGGTCTTGTTCCTGAATGTAGAATGGATTCAAACTGTTAGTTGAAGACTGACTCAGTAACTGTGATGTGATGAATTTCAGTGTTTTTGCGGAAGACTAGCACCCCCTGTATAACTGTACTTGATTTCAAAATGCAGAATTATATGAGAAATGAGGCAGCTTGCTAAAGAGAAGCTAGAAGGAAGACCTAATAGAATAACATCTGTACATCCGTGCCTACTGCGAAGAACAAATGTGAAACTGTCGAAAAGGCTCAAGGTATACTGAGGGAGGGGCCAATTTAACTACATAGCAAAGGGAAGATACTGCACATAGGAAGTCATCCTTCAAAAAAACTGAAGTAATTTGTCTGAAGCAGGTTTGTCAGTTTAGGCTGAAAAGCACCATAAAGCAGATCCAAAAGGAAGTCTGAAGAATACTATTCACTTCTTCTATATTTTAAACTATTTAATGTTTTCAAATCTGTTAGGAGAAATTTAGAAGCAGAATATCTGCTAGAGCATTTATAGACTTGAGTTGACTAAGGCATATAAAAAAGTGCTCAAATAAAGTAATGCTATAGCAAGAAGCACGGTTTTCTTCTCTGCATATCTTCTCATTGTGCAAGAGTTGGGGAAAGAAAGTGTTTACAGACAAAATGAAGAGTGACTAGTAACAACAGATGAGGAGAACACTGAGGTTCTCAACAACTTTTTTTTTCCTCGGTCTTCACTGGCAGCCTCTCTCCCTATACCTCCCAAGTTAAAAGCCCACAAGGTGGGAACCAGGGCAGGGACAAAGTCCTTCCCACTGTAAGTGAAGATCACGTTTGTGACCACCTGAAGATACACAAGTCTATGGAATCAGACAAGATGCATCCCAGAGTCCTGAGAGAATTGGCCGACAAGTTGTCAAGACACTCTCCACCATATTTGAAAAGTTCTGGCAATCAGGTGAAGTCCCTAGTGACTGGAAGAAGGGACACAATACACCCATTTTTAAAAAGGGTCGAAAGGAGGACCCTGGGAATTACCAAACTGTCAACCTCACCTCTGTGCCTGGGAAGATCATGGAGCAGGTAAGGCACATGGAGGACAGGGAGGTTATCAGAGATGGCCAACATAGCTTCACTAAGGGCAAGTCCTGTCTGACCGACCTAGTGGCTTTCTACAATGAAGTGACTACATCAGTGGACAAGAGTTATGGATATTGTTTATTTTGACTTCTGCAAGGCCTTTGATATGGTTCCTCACAACATCCTCCTCACCAAGTTGGAGAGAGAGAGAGAGATGGGTGGACTGTTGAGTGAAAAGAAATTTGCTGTATGGTCACATCCAGAAGTTAGTGGTCAATGTCTCAAAGTCCAGATGGAGATCGGTGACAAGTGATGTCCCTTAGGGGTCCATACTGGGACCAGTAGTGTTTAATATTTTCATTGGTAATATAGACAGCAGGATTGAGTGGACCATGAGCAAGTTTGCAGATGACACAAAGCTGAGTGGTATAGCTAATATAGCAGAGGGTCAGGATGTCATCCAGAGGAGTCTGGACAAGCTGGAGAAGTGGGTCCAGGTGAACCTCATGAAGTTCAACAACAGCAAGTTTAGGGTCCTGCACCTGGGTCACAACAATCCCCACTGTCAATACAGGATGAGGGAGGAGGTGATAGAGAGCAGCCCTGCAGAAAAGGAGTTTGGGAGTTTGGTGAATGAAAAGCTGGATATGAACCAACAATGTGCACTTGCAGCCCAAAACGCCAGTTGCATCCTGGGGCGCATCAAAAGCAGCATGGCCAGTAGATTGAGAGAGGTGATTCTTTCCCTTCACTCTGCTCTGGTCAGACCTCACCTGGAATACTGCATCCAGCCGTGGAGCCCTCAGTACAGGAAGGACATGGACCTGATGGAGGGCTGGAACACATCTTCCATGAGGACAGGCTGAGGGATTTGGGATTGTTCATCCTGGAGAAGGGAAGGCTCCAGGTAGACCTTAAAATGGCCTTCCAGTACCTGAAGTGGGCCTATGAGAAAGCTGGAGCGGGCCTGTTTACAAGGGCATGTAGTGATAGCATGAGGGACAATGGTTTTAAACTAGAGAAGGGTAGATTTAGACTGGATGTTGGGAAGAAGCTCTTTACTATGAGGGTAGTGGTACACTGGAACAGGTTGCCCTGGAGGCAGGTGGTGGTGGCCCCATACGTGGAGACATTCCAGGTCAGGCTTAATGAGGCTCTGAGCAGCCTGATCTAGTTGAGGATGTCCCTGCTTTCTGCAGGGGGGCTGGACTAGATGATTTTTAGAGGTCCCTTCCAACCCAAGGCATTTCATGATTCTTTTGAGATCCAAACTAATTTTTGGCTGGAAGTTGGGGCATTTTTCTGCAGTACACTATAGGACAGATATTTATGGACTACGTGTTTCAGTGTAGCTTAGGGGTGAAGAGGCAATATAGCTTCTGAAAGAGAAGACTTGCTCCTCAAAAGTTACTGGACCAAGAATGTGGACCTGATTGATTGGGTTGTTACGCCTTAACCTTCTTTTCAGAAGCCATGCAGTGAGCTCAGGTTCATAAAGGAGCTGTGTTGCCAACAGGTAAATTTTATGACTGTTTTTCAGCATGTACAGTTTGATGTGGCAGAAAATAATACAGTCTTGATTCTACATTAATGAATGCCACATAAAGAACTACTAGAGGATGTTGAGGATAGAAATAAATGGTTGTTAATGCGGATGAAGCGCACCAGTCAAATCCTCCAAAGGCATGTACAGCTTAATACATTCCTAATGCTTTGGAAAATACAATGATAGTGAGATAGTATCATCAACAAACTTTAAATGTGTTACTCAGCATAATAGAGATAAACAAAAACTGAAAGCTTGTGAGCAGACTAGGCAATAGAGATTCAGTGTAAGTTTAAATATAGATATATGTATAGCAATGGATAAGAAAAATAAGATCCTTTATATTAGAAGAAAATGGCATCTTTAACTGTTGGAACTGGGACTGTAGTTCAGTAGGTAGGTATATAGCTCAGTAAATGCATCAACTTAGTGTTTAGTATCAGTCAAACCAAATCAAAGATAATTATCCTGAAAGTATCAGAGAACAAAACAGGATCATTAAACCACTATGCAAGTCCGTAGTGTGCTATGCTCCAAACTCACAAATAAGGCATGTTACAGAAATGGAAAAACATTTGGGGGGAAGATCCCAGGCAGCTACACACTGTGAAACTAGTTACATTTTCTGACAGCTTTTAGGCATATATCTTTTGATGTAACATAAAATAATATAGCCTTGAATTTTATTTTTTTTTGTGGATAAATGCATTCCACTTAAGAAGCATAAATTGTTTTCCATTTATAACAACTTAGTCTGTGTTTGAATTTCAGCTGGTTTTAAACAGAATTAATCGAAAATATTTTTGAAACTGCATTTAAGTATGTATTTTTATTTTAGACAGATATTGACAAGTTTTAACTCTATACAATTACATTCCGAGATAATGCTTCTTGTTTTCCCCACTGATGAGTAAATTCTTGTGTTGATGGAGTTGTGTACCATGATTTACCCAAATAAGGGACATGGCCACACTATCCCTACATTTAATTTTACGTAATTGTTTTCCTCAATGTATTTGTCTTATTAATGTCCTTCCAGATGCTTTTGAGACATTGTGGCAGGATTTCCATCTCCTGTTATGGCAATTGTGGGATAGATGCATTAATGAATCTGCAAAAGAGTGATAAAATATTAAATATGCAGAAGCTTCATGAGTTTTGAACATCAATCTAGAGTTAGCCAGTTTTTGGAGAAATTTATTTACAAAGATGTCTTTTGTTTGCTTTAATAAATAGCTGGTTTTATAATAGCCTGTTTCCTCTATAAGCTGTATAATATTACACATCACTTCTTGTTTCTTCAGTAAACGCACAGGGGTAGATCACTTACAGATCTAGCTAGCTGCCTTCTTAATATGAAAAACCAGAGAGTCTTAGAAACCAACAATCAAAAGACAAACAAAACACACACAAAAAAAAACACAAAAAAAACCCAACAACCCAATCAAAGAACAAACTAAAATGCCTGTTTAATTGCTGTTTGCTGTAGTGAATGTTTCAGAACTTGTCTTCCCACAGTGTCATGGATCGACAGTATGACATGCAGAATAATGGCAGTAGCATATACCATGTACCATTTTCCTTCTTTTTTGTTGTTGGCTTGTTTGGGTTTTTTTTAGGAATAAATTCTTTGTATAAAGAATTGGTCTTCATATGGCATTTTTGAATCCTCAATGTGAAGCAACAAATTTTCCATTCATCTAGAGTAAAGGAAGAAAAGATTATTTGCTCATTGATGTAGATACTCTCATGCAGCAGTCTGGAAGCTGCTTCCCTACAGCTAAAACAAAAAGATCCTACTGCACATGCAATAGCAGAACTTTAGTCATTGAAAAAATTAAGTAGAATACTTAATTATGAAATACGTTAGAGAAACTGAATTTTAAGATAGTACAATACTATCTGCATCTCAAAAGTAAAAAATTAAAGCTATGTAACTGAATTACCTTTTGAAATGTTTGAAAGCATAATTACATATTCACTGTTTAATAAGTAACTGAGAGAGGGAAACTTACTTAGCATCCTTTCTAAAATCCCTGTGGTACATAGAACCATTTAATCAGACAAACAAACAAAAAAATCTTTAAGAGAATGAATAAAACAAGAAAGGTGTGAACAAAACATATCAACTGTAGAGTAAAAAGTTTTCTCATAAGGTATAGTCTTTGCTCCCCTGTAAAATTCTGGGTAGACTTAGATAATATAGTAGTCAAATTATTATGCTCTGAAATGTGAGTTTTGTTACTTTTACAAGTATGATAGGCATCGTAGATCAATTTCATTGACCAAAGTTACACTCTGCAGTCACTCTTAATTTCTATGTTCTTTCCATTAAATGAGCAATGAATGTATGTGAGAGGATCCCTTGGAACAGTTTCTGTAGTATATAAAGCTGCATGCTCTGCCTCGTGCTTTTCATTTGGCTAGACCATTAATAACCCCACTTGTGCACCCTGCTTGCTTTCTTTGCAACCTTTCTTTTTATATACAGTTTTCATGCATAAAGAAAAACTTATTATCTTTCAGAATTTTCTCTTGTGAAGCACCAACTTAAAAGGATTGCTTTCCATTGACTTAGAAGGATTAGAGAAGGGCACTGATGGCTGTCATACCATAGGCACATCATTTCCTGCTGTTTGCTTTGGAAACCATTCTTCACCTTCATCATTTGAATGAAATAAAGCTTTTGCTTTCTGTGAAAGAGAGTTCTAATAGTAGCTCCTAAACCTTATTTTGAAATTAAGCTCTCTGGTGTTTGTGCCAGGTACATCTCGTATTTGTTATCACAAGGCATCATAATTATAATTTGACTTAATTGTGCCTGTCATTGGCTGTTATTTTCTCTTTATTAGTATATTGTACTTTTAGATACACCTCAAGGTCACTTTGTGCTGAAAATGCTGGCCTTCACTTGCTTCTAAATTTATTATAGTTGGTTTTTTTTTTGAATTTTGAGAAAAACTCTGCAGGGTAGACTTATCTCCAATACTGGCTAGGGTTGGTATCTTTCTTTGAACTGTAGAGTTGTACAGCTGTTTTACTGGTGCCAATGTTTTTAAATTTGAGACCTAAAATACTGTTTAGACTTGTTCTCCAAGTCTTGTTCCCTCATCTTACATCAGTTACCTAAAATGATGACTCTTGAATTTTTCATGAATATTTATTCTATAGTACTTAAATTCTGTGTATGCCCAGATATCCAAATTATGTGAAAAATATATAAGCACAAGGCCTTCTTTTCTAGGGGGTATAAAAGAAGGGTAGGCCTTCTGTCTTAAAGGGTACATGCTTCTCTCAAGATGAGATTTTCATACCTAAAGTATACCTTGTTTGAGTTCTTGTAATGATGCAAGTGGTGAGAATTTTGTGCTGTCCTACTGCTACAATTTTCTTACGCATATGAATAATTTAAAATTAACATGAAAGTTCACTGAAGAGAATCTCCTGGTTTTTTTTTTAATATGTTATGAAATAAAGCCTTTCTTGATAAAATGAAAAAAAATGTACAAATCCTTGACTACCCACAGTATTTTTCCCCTTTCTATAAGATCATCAACCCATGACAACATTTAAATCCAAAATGTGAGTTACTTGTTGTTATGTATCAGTTGGAAACATTTAGTGGAAGGTCTTTTTTAAAGCCTTGTCATTCTATGATGAAATTCTAAAGGAAGAACTCTGCCTATTAATGTATACCTCTGTGATCACCATAGCACGTTAAGATTAACTTTCAGGAAAGTAGTGCACATTGTTTCTTACTGCTGCTCACTGAGGCAGGCGCAGTCATGACATACATTTAAATGCCACTTTGCTTTGGTTTCTTACATGTACTAATTAAATACATTGCACCAAAATTTACTGACATGACAACCAGAGCTGATACGTGTTTTCAATGTTTTGATATATACAGATGAGCTGGAGGAAGATGAGGAAGAATCCGACATGGAGCTAGAGCGACAAAATATTGAAGAGCTTTATGACTTTGTAAGGCACACCCATCAGCAGGATATCCAGTTACTGAGAGAGGATGTGCAGCATCCTGCATTAATTCCTATTCTGAGGCCATACCAAAGCGAGGCTGTGAACTGGATGCTTTACCAAGAGAACCTCACGAACACTCCAAGCAGTGGCAAGTATATGGGTGTGGAAAACTTGCATAACTAAGGAAAGTAGCATTGTATTGTCAGCAGTAATGTTTTCTTGCTGTTTGATTAGAAACTTTGTTAATTATTTCATTACTGGTTTTATAAAAACTGCTGTTTGGGTAGTACACTAAATGATATGCTAAACTTTGCCAAACAGCAGCTGATGTATCTTGGTGGTCACGAACCACTCTGGAGGGAGAAAGCTGTTTTTTGTCTCTTAATGTCCCAGTAAGGCTGAGTGATTCTAAGCAGTGTGCTGTTCATAGAGAAACCTTGTACCAGTAACATGAACTCTTTCTCCATAGAAAATGCACTGCACTTCTTATGGCGGGAGGTCGTCACTCTGGATGGAGTGAAAATCTACTATAATCCATTTACTGGCTGGTATGTTACTATAGTTAGGTCTTTCTGAGAACATCACAGGTTACACTTTGTGAAAATCTTATTGGTAGTTTTTACCTGGAGGGTATGAGAAAGTGCACAAGTGTCATTTTTCAGTTAGCGACTAAAGAATTACAACAGTGATGTCTTTAACTGGGGGTGGGGAGGAGGGGAAAAAAATTAAAAACAGACCCAAAAATTAAAAAAAGGCAAGCTAGACTATATAATGTACAAGTAAATATGTAAATCTCTATTTGAAGATAGAATTCTTAAAGCTTTTTGTTGTTTATTTTCAATGCAAATTTTGGGGTTTCTAACTTTTTTTTTTTTTTAATTAGAACATTGGAGGCTTCAACCTTCGGGTCTAATGTTTTTAAAAGCTAAAGGAAGGAGGCAGTATATGCTTTTTATTCATGCTTGGTATTGCATTACTAGTTCTGTTGCAATTTTCCCATTAACTTGGTTAGAATAAAACCTTTTAATTGCTAGTTTGCTTTTTATTTTGTTCCCTGTATAACTTTCAGATCTTTAACACCTGAGTACAATATTAGACTCCAAAAAATGAAATATATTTATGATATGCTAAGGTTAACAAGGCAAGGTCTGTTAGGAGGGGAAAAAAAAAAATAAATCCAGAAGCTTCTGGCATACATATTCATCTTGGTCAGGTTTGTACACCCAAAAAGCTTGCTGGCTTTTGTGAATCTCATCAAGGATACTGTCTCACCTTGCAGTCTTTTCCTTGCTGAAGCTGTGCTCTGTGTGTCCCTGAACATGTGCTTCTCTGTCACACCATTCTATAGTTACTGACTTTCATTTGGGTATGTACTTGGATTTTAGTATCATCCGTGAATATCCAATTGCTGGACCCCAGTGGCCTGGAGGTATTTTGGCAGATGAGATGGGGCTTGGAAAGACAGTGGAAGTGTTGGCTCTTATTCTGACACATACACGACCAGACATTAAACAAGATGATCTGACATTACCCGAGGTAAGAAAACCAGGATAAGATTTAGCATGAAGAAAATATTTCACAAAATTCATTGAAATGCACTTCTTCTCTCGAGTTTATTGCTTTC
>JANHFX010017841.1:51406-70173 GCA_027560015.1 Chloroceryle amazona | reverse complement strand
AGGATAAGATTTAGCATGAAGAAAATATTTCACAAAATTCATTGAAATGCACTTCTTCTCTCGAGTTTATTGCTTTCTGTTTTACAGAAGTCCAGATTTAAAGATGGATTAGAGTACAGTGAAAGTTTTTTTTCTTTGTAGGTTATGATATTTGGTGGCTTAAATAGTGGAAAGGTTTGCATGAGAAGCAATTGATGGTTTGCCCTTGCTGAAGGATGTTAGCAGGCAAAAGCACTGCTAGTAGGCTGTTGGTAGTTGACACACACTCAGCAGTGTAAAAACACACAGTTTAGTCTATGTTGGAAATTATTCTCCCTTTTCCCCTCATGGTATTGATGAGTATCAGACATTCTTTTGTTGTATGTTCCATGCTAAAATAGAGACAATTTAAATTTGGTGAATAAAGGTTTCTGCTCCCTCTATTTCATATAATGGCTTATTTAGCAACAGTTTTCAATCTTTTCACTTTCCTCGTGATGCATCTTAGAAAACTTAGCCCATTCACTAAAACCAAAAATTCTCTCTGAAGTGAGAGAACCTTTATCCTTAAGTAAACTCTTTTCACTTCAGTGGGTTCTGTCCTTTTGGATTTAGGGCAGACAGTTTTGTTGTGCATCTATTCATAATGATATCCTACCTGCTTGTAATTTTACCAGTAAAAAACACTGAGACCTCAAAGAGAGAACAAGGTTATTTTTTCAATACATCAGTGGGTCAGCACCGAGGTGTGTAAAGAGGGGAGATTAGCACTAAAGCATCTGAACATCAACTGGCAATAATAGCTAGAGACCACAGCTGTTGCAGAGATGGAGTTATGAAACTGTTTCATGATATAAGCATCAGGGACAGACATCTTAGCTAATATTTTAAAATCTTTATGAACAGAATTACATGACATTTGCCTGTGGTTAAAAGGAACTGTTCCAGTCATCCAGAAGGCCCTGTGTCATCTGTATTTTTCTTGACAAAATGTCTTTGCATGATGTGCTGAGAAGAAAAAAAAAAAACAAACAAAACCAAACAAACCCAAAAAAAACGCAACTACAAACAACAAAACAAAAGTGTTTTATTCCAGCAGAGGCTTTCTGGATGACTTCTGGCTTGTGTAAGCGACTGTCAGAGTTACTCCAGGTACTTCAACTAACTGTAGGGATCAAATCTTATCTGAGCAAATTACTGAGATCTGAGCACACATATACAGCAACTCATGCTTATTTTCAAATGTGAAAAGGTTAATGAAACTCAGAATTACTGAAGAGACATGAGCTAATAACTACGCCATGTTTGTTGTCTGCATTAGGGTAAGCTTGTGAACTTCTTTGTACCACCTCAACCTTTAGAAGGAAATAAAAAGAAAAAAACAAAGGAACTGGAGCTTAAATTGAAAGAAAAAATACAATATCCTAGTAAGTATTTCTGGTTACTTTTTTTTTAATGCATTTTGGGTTTTGTCATAAATCATCTATTAGCCACTATGAATTCAAGTCTACTTTTGACTTTGGCAGAATGGAATGATTCCAGTGATATAGGATTGCATGTTACAAAGAAGTGATCCATTCTTAAAAGTAAAGCTACCAACTCAGATCCCTGTGCTACAGAGCTCTGTGTAACTAAAGGTTTCTTTTGTAAGGGACTTTATGCATAAAACACAGTCTTTCTATAAGGTTCAGTAAGAAAATTGAGTGACTTATTTGATGCTCAGGATTGTCTTAGTATCACTGAAAAATAGCAACTTGTAGGGCTACTTCAAGAACAGCATTGTTAAAACTGCTGCCTGTCTTTTTTGTTGTTGTTGTTTTCATTTTTTAGAACAGCAAGTTCCCTTAATATGCATTCTCCAAGGTAACTTTCATTTTATCTGAGTTGTAAGTTTTTTTTGCTTTGATTCTACATATAGGCTTACGAGTGATGATATTAGCAGCTGTAAAGGAAATGAACGTGAAGAAAGGAGCATCCATTATTGCAATATTTAAGTACATCAGTGCTATGTATAGGTATGACATACAGAGAAACAGAAGGCTTCTCAAAAGAACTCTAGAAAAGCTAATTGCAGAACAAGTAGTAGAGCAAGTCAGAGGACACGGTCTGGCTGGGTCTTTCAAGCTGGGAAGGAATTACAAGGAACAGAAGAGGAGAGAGAGAGCCAAAGAGCAGGTAAAACATCCTGCTGTAGTTAACTTTGAAGAATGTTGCAAAGGTAGATTTTGTACCCATTTCATGCTGCTTTCAGCTGTGTTGCAGTAACACTGCTTTATTGATAAAAATGATGAAATCTGCAGCTTTTGTTTTGACATTCATGAACAAAGATGCGGAAATCATAAGTAGATCCTATTTTGGGCTAAAAAATTAACTATGACTATCATAAATCTTTTAAAGTAGCTGTTTGGGGGCTGGCAGATGTATTATTCCTACTGTGAAGTTGTCTTTTAAACACTGTCTTTTAACCAAAACCTCCAACTGTAAATTGATAACATCTTAATATCTATGTCTTGATGTGTTTATACATTCCAAAAATAAGATGAAAAGCAAGTCTGACATTCTTGTTTAATTTTACTTTGTAGGTAGCAAGGACTTCAGAAAGTGTTCAGAAGAAGCACTTGATTGATGCTAAAACTCAAACCAAAGAATCAATAAATAGTGATGTACCTTCTGAAAAAGTCCTTAAAACCCCTTTACAGGTGGATATCACCATGGAAGAACATGATTATTGTACAACCAGCAAAAAGACTGGGAAATCTGAGGCAGATGTTGAGAAGTCTGTAAAAGAGAATAAAGTTCAACAGGAAACTGTGGTACCAAAGTCGCCTGATTTGCATAGCAGTATACTTGTCTCCCGTGATGTGAGCAGTCTTCCCAATTCTGATGTTTCTAAAACTGCAGCTGATGTCCAGCAGGAAGTCCCAAAGGACCAGTCCTTGCCTTCCCAAGAACATGCCAGCAGTAGTGTACAACATACCAGTTCTGTATTTCCATTTAATACTTCCGAATATCGTTTTGAATGCATCTGTGGTGAACTTGGATTGGCTGACTATAAAGCTCGTGTGCAGTGCTTGAAGTGTTACTTATGGCAACATGCAGAATGTGTAAACTACAAAGAGGAAAACCTCAAGATCAAACCTTTCTACTGTCCCCATTGTCTCGTGGCAATGAAACCAGTTTCCACAGGAGCAACTCTGATAATTTCTCCAAGTTCTATTTGTCATCAGTGGGTAGATGAAATCAACAGGCATGTAAGATCATCTTCTCTTCGAGTTCTGGTAAGTTTATATAGCTTCAGATTCTGGAGAGTTATTTTAAGATATTTTATTTATTTATCGGTGTTTCCTGTCTGACACTATCACGTAAAGTTCAATTTTCTTTGTCCTCTGTGTCAGAATTGTACATTTTTTGCCATTAGACCTATGGTTTGGTACCACGTGGTGTATTTGGTCTTGGAGATGTCTTAGGGAACATGTGGTTCTTCATTTTTTCTTTATTAGTTGGTAACTGGGAGATGATACAGTAGACTACATACCTTTATCTAATGGAAGCAAACTTTTGAGCAGTTGCCACGACGGGCAGTTTCTGGGAGGGGAGGTTGTTTATGTGTTGTTTTTTTGGGGGGGGTTGGTGGTGATTTTGTTTTTCCTGAAAGATTACCATGGAACTTAGAAAAGCTTAACTATGTGTTTTGACAGTGTTGAGTCGCACTGTACATTTGCACCCAAGCAGCACTCTGGCAGTTGCTTTTCATTTTGTTCTAGATAAAACCAAATGTTTCAATACTTAGAGTGTACTTTTGAATTTCTGGTTCTCAGCTTTTACAAAAGAACTCTTGGGTCTTGGTGTTTACTGAGAGTAACTCCATTACTATTATCTCTATAACATCTGCCATATTTATTAGGCTGTTGCTTATCTGGAGACCTTGCATTGGCCTTTCACTTGATTTCTAATAGCTCTCTACCACTAAAGCCAATTAAACCTGTAGAAACTATAGCTATACAGGATTTTTTGATTATAGGTGTCACAATATTCAAGTGTAACCATTGCCTCTTGTTAATGATGTAGTCAGGTTTTGTCCTTCATATTTTTAATAGGCAAGAAACTTTGTAATGATTAAGTGCTTTGAGAACCCTTATATTTTGACTAAAATAACAATAGTAATACATTTATGAAGAGATAAAGCTTTGTATTCAGGGATATATATCTGATACCTTCAGCTAGCCTCAACAGATGCCCCACGTACAAGTGAATTCTAGGCCTCCATTAAGCCATTCTGTGTGAGCAGTGTAATTCACTTTTTTAGTGTGCAGCGACAAAAAATGCGTACAACTTTAAGAGTTTTCGTAGGACCCAGTCCAAGTTTTATGGCGCCTTTGATGAAAACTGTCAGAAATAGATTTACATGGTAACAGTTAAATAGCTTAAATACTGGATGTCAGTACTTTAAGCTGTGATGCCTTCCATTAAAAGACACTGTTTTCATTTTCTTTTGACTGCCAACTGTGAGTCATCCTGACTTGCTTTCAGTGTTGTTTCATAAGGAAAATTTGTTGTTTCTTTTTCTCTAAATTTTAAATGAAAACAGTGCAGATGTTACAAAGAACCACTCTTCCATGTTAACAGGTTTTGCATTGCCAGTGAATGGTATGTTTTTATTCTTCCAATTGTTTACAACCCATGGGAAGTTCTAATGGGTTTATGTAATAGAATAAGAAATTAAAATTTCTCAGTAGGTCTTGCTTTGTGGCAGGTTGTCTTTTCCTGCTGCTGTGAGAACCACCAAAACTTGGCCAAGTTATAAACCTCCATAAAATCTGTTCATAAATACTTGGAAGACATCATCAGACCCTGACAGCTATTTTTTGCTTCTTAACAGTTGCTTAAGTGAGCATGCCCTTTTTTTCCCCCCCTTTCTGTTTTTCTCTCTCCCCTCCCTCCCCGCTTCTCCCTCTTTAGTTCCTGTGTACTGATCTGTTTGCACATGCTCTATTGTCACACTTGGGCTGAACAGAAATTTTCTGCAAGTGTCTCTTTCGGTTGACAGAACACTATTGCAATATGCACAATTGTAGAGGAAGGTTATTACTGGAAGAAAAAGTACAGTAACAGTGAAATGATGTGCTGAACATCAAGGGTTAAAGAGGGGGGAATCAACTAAGTTTTTATACAGTCATCTTAATTTTTTAGCCATTAGTTGTGTGAATTAAGAGAACATTAAAGTTTGTGACACTGAGAGACTGGAAAGATGTGATTTTTCTCAAATGGCGAAAATGTTTGTAGGTGGTTGCGGATAAGAATGGAACATCTTGGTTAGTGTTTATGTAATAAATCATGAACTCTCAGAATGAGGGAGGAATAGAAGGATGCTAGGTATTTGAAGATGAGACTAGAATATAGATTCTTTCTAAACAGGATAGACATATTCCTGTATCTGTCAGGGGAAAAAAAAGCCTCATCTATTTTAATACTGTGATTAATATTAATAGATATGTGGTAAGAATTAGCTGATAATAAAATTCTTAATATATGCAACAGATACCTATAATTTTGAAGTAGATTCCTGAAATAAGTTTGGAGCAAGATAAAAAGTTTGTATTAGAAGCTAAAAAAAAAAGGGGGGGGGAGGCGATGCTTGATATGTAATTCTGGCAATAGTCTCTCTTAGTAGTTAAAAATCCTGGAGATTAGAAAACATCCCTATTAAAATTTTTATTTTGTGCTATACTATGTATTATTTGAAATTTTAATATGTTTTGGCAGTGTAAGTGTATCCGGACTCATGTCCTGTGTTTTCTTTAGATATAGTATGACACTGTGGGGAAGTGTATAGCAAAATGTTTGGTTTAGCTTGTTTTTGTTTTTTTTTTTTATTTAAACTGCTATATGTTATGCTTAAAATGATGAGGGAGATAAAGAAAATACTTCTCTAATACTAGAACAAATGTCAATATGAAAGGTTTATAATGATATTCTGTTGAGATTGTTTGTTACTAAGGTATTCTTTCTATTCCATGAGCCTCTGCAAAAATCCTTTTTGTAGATAAAACAGTACCCAGAGTATAATTTCTGGTTTTCAAATATTTTGCTTCATACTTCTGTCTTTGCCTAATCATCCTTTAAATTCTTCAAGTGGTGGTGAGAAAGGTAATATGCCTCTAGGAGAGGCGAAGACAGGCCATGTAACACTGACTGACACAATGTTGCTCTGTCCAACAGTACAGTGTACTTAATCTTTCAGGTAACAGTTGCTACACATAACTGTTGGAGCAAAAACAGAAGTCCTTTTTTCTATGGAGGAGAGGAAAAAAAAAGTTCTGTCAATTATAAGTACACCTAGGAATTTTTGCATCAATGTCTGTATTACATTTATTATCTGTTACTTGTATGGATTTCACACCATGCTACTATATGATACATGGTTTATGACTGACCTCATATTATGAGGAACATTTCTCAAAGCATGCAAGTGTTAAGCTGTACTGGTATTTTTTCATTTTTATTGAAGTGTCTCATTCTTTGCTGTTGTGCTATTAAATGCAAATCTATGTAGGTGTATCAAGGTGTGAAGAAGCATGGCTTTTTGCAGCCACACATGTTGGCAGAGCAGGAGGTGGTTATCACCACATATGATGTCCTCCGCACTGAGCTGAACTATGTAGATATCCCCCACAGTAACAGCGAAGATGGGCGCCGTTTCAGGAACCAGAAGCGGTACATGGCCATCCCAAGCCCCTTAGTAGCAGTGGAGTGGTGGAGGATCTGTCTTGATGAAGCACAAATGGTTGAATGCACAACTGCAAAGGTATGACATTCCCAGTCATGTGTTTATTTAACTTGAAAAAGTTTTGACAAGCTTACTGTAAATAATACAATAGATTTCCCTCTCTCACTTTTATTGTGTGGTGCTCTCAGGTAATTTGTCCTTGTACCTTGCTCTTCCAAAGTGAATTTTCTGTTGGAGATATTTACTATTAAATGGTTCTCTTGTTGGAATTTTGGCAGGCTGTGAAGTATATCCAGCTCAAAAAGTACTTAACATAATCCATACTGACAGTTTAAAGAACTAGGTCATCATGTTGTATATGGTGTTTGATAGTTTCAAACAAGACACTAGCCTGTTCAGTGACATGGTTCACAGGCATAGATATGTCCTTTGGGTCTAGAAGCTAAAATAGTCATCAGTGTGTCTGCAGACTATAAGGCTGCAGTCTGCAGAGGGAGTTTATTTTAATTAGTATTAGTATTAGTCGTTTTGCCCAAGACAAAAATGCTGCTTACGTAATGGCTTATAGGCTTCAATTTTTTACTTTTGTTTTTTTACACACTGTTTCTTTTGTTAACTGTTTGCCTTTTGTGAATTCTGAATTGCACTTGTATACTTGAAAATGGATATGACTTTCATCAGCTTTCAGTTAACTTCATACACATTTTTATGATCTATTGTGCCAATTCCGCCTATAGGTCTGCTAAACCTACTGAAAAGATGTTCAGACTTCTTAAAAATTAAGCCCATGTGTCTTCAAACTGTGTTTCCCACTGTCTTTTTTGCTCCTTTCCTACCATTGCTTCTATCTTCTTTTGCTAGGCTGCTGAAATGGCACTTCGCTTAAGTGGAATCAATCGCTGGTGTGTCAGTGGCACTCCAGTGCAGCGAGGATTAGAAGGTGAGACTTTATTTTGTGTCATCTGTGGGTTTTCCTTATACTGATAGTTAGGTAGTGGTTTGAAGCAGTTAAAATGGCCGTTAACTTTGCTCTGAATTCATTAGGTACTCTGACTTGGTTAGCCATAAACTCTAACCGTGGAATAAAGCCATCAATAAATATATTTGATATAAAAAATGTAGAGCTGAAGTCTTTTTATCTCCTTGAGTTAGACAAATACCTTGGGGAGCAGAGAAGCTGTATGTCAAACAGCTGACTCAAGTCTGGTTTTCAGTTTTCATTTAGCAGAGAGGATAAATATTAACCCCTCTCTATTGGAGCTAAAAATTGTCTGCTCAGGTTACAGAATCCTCCTAACTCTCAAATACAGCAAACAAAGTTGTCTGTGATTTTTGCATAGCCCTGTATGAACTACTGTGGGCATCAGCTGCCATGAATATATTTTCTAAAAATCATACTAAAGCTTAATAAAACTATATTGAGTCCTTATGTAAGGACTTAATGAGTTGAGATGCGTGGAGTAGGGAGCTGTATGTTAGCAGATGTCATTTATCTTGTCTTTTTTTGTGAGGTACCCAGTTTCTGTAGACAGGCTTCAGACAGATAGATAAAAAGAAAAAGAACTGACTTATGACTGCATTCTTTGATTGATATAGGAATATGTGCTACACATTAAGGCAATGAGTTTGAAAGTGGATAAATAAGTGTAAGCATTTGTGTGCATTTGTGAACCATTGTTCAGATACCAAACTGCTACAAAATGAGATATTGTAGATCAATTCATTATGGAATTGTGGATTAAATTTATAAAAACACATAATAGTTGTGAGAATACATAGAAGGATTTGACTGTTGTGATTAACTTGTTCAAGTCCTTATGTGTGATAGTGTTGATTTAATACATATCTGAAGTACCATATTGCCCATAATATGTGTAGTCTGAGGCTATACCGAGGCAGCCCCCATCACACAGGGAACAAAACCTGCTGATTAATTTCAATTTGTGCTGTTGCTGCTGCAATAAAATGGGATAGGACCTCTGGGTAAACAATTGCTTCCTACATAGAAGTGATTCCCAGGATTTTTTTTCTTCTGCTCTACGATGTATTTGGTGAATGTCTTGTGGCTCTCAGCTGAATATCAAAATTACCATAAAGCTAACAGAATAAAGAATGTGGCCACCAGATAATTCAGAACTATCTGTTAGATGCCATCATATATTTGTATTTCTGCATTGCCCACATGCAGCATTTAAACATGTGCTTCTGTTTCTTTCCAGTAAGATTAAATACAAGTTTAAAGGCAGTCTGTCCTTGAATTCTAGCTCTCAAAATGATGGGTTCTGAATTGGGCAGAATTAGCAAACTGTATTCTCTCAGTTAGAAAACAATAAAAGTGCATTTTGTTAATTTGTTCTGTCTTAGAAAAGTGAAAGTCTTTTGAATTGCAGCCCTTTTTAGGATGGTGGGCATCAGACAGTTGGTGCACAGCAGGCTGTGAAGTAATGATACTGAGCAATACTGTTTCAGAAAACCTGGCAAACCCAGTTAACCATATGCAATCAAGTAATTTCTGCCTCTCACCCCTGCTCTGATTAGGTTTAAATTAATTTTTTTGTTCTGCTGAACTTGAAATCAGGTGAAGTGTCTCACAAACAGTTATATTCCAGCAAGTTCTATGAAAATCAAAAACTAGCTAAAGGAAAGAGCACCCACCTTCCCCCAGCTGGTCCCCTGCGTAGAATTAGCTATTGAGGTGAGGGAATGACTGGAAAAGCAATGGAAAAGATAATGGCCAGAATGTAGTTGCTGTATGCCTGGTAACCTTCCTCTGAAAGTTAGTTTTTTGGAGGCATATTGTGAAATGTCAAAACACAAACATTGTACTAAACTGCTTTATTTTCTTGGCAGATCTGTACGGATTAGTCCTTTTCCTGGGAGTTGACCCATACTGGGTCAAACATTGGTGGGACCAACTTTTATATCGGCCCTACTGTAGGAAAAATCCCCGGCCTCTGTACAGTCTAATTGCCAAGATAATGTGGAGATCAGCAAAGAAGGATGTCATTGACCAAGTAAATAAGAGTTTTGGGTTTCAAAATTCCTGAACACCATTTATCAATAGCTTTACTGGCAAATTATTTTCTTTTTAATTGCAGATTCAAATCCCCCCTCAGACAGAAAATGTACACTGGCTTCACTTTTCTCCTGTGGAGAGACACTTCTATCATCGCCAGCATGAGGTGTGCTGCCAGGATGCATTGGCAAAACTCAGGAAGATTTCAGATTGGACTCTTAAGCTTAGTAGCCTAGATAGAAGGACTGTGACTTCTATTCTGTACCCGTTGCTGCGGCTGAGGCAGGCCTGCTGTCATCCACAAGCTGTTCGAGGAGAGTTCTTGCCATTACAGAAAAGGTGAATTTCTGTCCCTTCCTAAATGGCTCGCTTCACCCAAAACAAAACTCTAATTGTCCCTAACAGTTGAAGATCTTGTACAATTTTCAAACAAGCCTAATTTTAAGCTTCTCTAGTTAAATGTGCAACTATGCCACACCAAGCTATCTGACCTCAGAAGCTGAATAGGATGCAGTAGCCTAGTGTAATTCTTAAAGCATATAGAATTCTTGAAGAATATAGAGTACCATGTTGCTATGAGGCAGCTGTTTGTGCAGTACCATTTTAACCTTACCATGCTGATGGATACTAGGGTGTTGCAGGTGGCAGAATGAGGTGACAAACCAGATTCTTTTTCAGTTTTAAATAAGCCCACTGATCTTCTTCTGTCTTTTAACATAATTGTGTTTATAAATGTTTATAAATTCTGTTTATAAATGAGAACAACAAACAAAATGAGTGAACAGAGTGGAATAATTCTTTAATTCAAACAAAATGTTATTAATGCAAGGTTGTAGAATTTGTAAGCTTAGAGGTCCAAACCTGAAAGCTTGAAATGCCTTTTTTTTTTTTCCCTGTTTGTGGTTTTTTTTTTTTTTTACATGTGTTCAAAATAGTCTTTCTCACAAGTGCCCTGAAAATACCAATTTAGTCTCAGCCTTTGTGAGACCAAAAGCATGTTGCTAGCATTCTTTGTGAAATGTGGCTGCTACTTTTTCAGTCAATTAGAGGGGGATTGTGAAAGAACAGGCTGTTTCCATTCCAGGCCCTCAAAATGCTATGGTGATTTTCTTTGAAGCTACACATAGAGAAGAACTTAAAACTTTTAACACTGCCAGTGTTATTTCTACAGTTTCCTGGTCTTGTTCATCCATCCTATTCAGTCTCTTCCTATCCTTTTATGCAGTTTTGTGTCCTACTTCTTCCCTTTTCTCACACAGGGCACCTATAGTGTCTAAGCAGCTGTAACTGACTTTGGATATACTACAGCAGGGACCAAGAGTAAGCACTGTCATGTAGTACTTTCTGTCTTAACGGTCTCCTAGAAGGAGGAGACTGTTCCTAGTGGAAGCAAGGACTCAAGCATGGGAGAAATCAATATTCCTACCAGTCCATACAAGATTATTTGCATTAAAATGAGCCAGTGGAGTACAAATGAAGCATGTAGAGCTAAGTATGATGGAAACAGCTTACTACTGTGTTGATGTTTGTGGTATGGTTGTGCAGTAACAGCTGCACAGTAACTGTTGTGAAGAACTAGCAATGAAAATTTAATCTTTCTTAAAATCACACGTACAAATAAGTTGTTTCCCAGCACTATTTACATATCTTTTTGGTGAACCAAGCTTGACTGCAGCAATGGACATTCGCAGAACAGAAATTTGGCTCCTGGCTTTGGTTACCTGTAGGAGAATAATGAAATTCAGTGCTAGGAACTTTGATGAATAAAAAAAGCTTACCAAAACAAGAAACTTGATGCTGAAGCATATGGATAAGAGAAACTTGCCTGAAACAAGAAAGTTGAGGGCTTTTTCCCACCTGTGTAGTGATGGCAGTAAATGAGAACATCTACTGAGCAAAAATACAGCCTTGCTAAGGAGTTTTCTAGTCTCCCCTAGTTAAATTGTGTGGAAAAAAAACCAACAACCTTCTTCTTGTTCTAATTGGTAGTCTCAGGCTAGTAGCAAATTGAATACTTTGATTACATCCTCTTGCTTTAGTAATGTGTCTTGAAACTGCTGATGGTTTTGAAAATTAAGGGTAAGTAGTGACAGTAGAAGTACCAGAGTATGAGCAGTAGGTGCTATATGTAGTTGCCAATACCTTTGCAGAATTTAGCTGTTTATACATAGTGATTATATTGAATTAAAGCCTGCTGTAGTGTAACACTGTAGTGTAAACTCAATGCACAGTTTCTGCAAATGGAGCGGTGTTTCAAGGAGGGTAAAATAAAGGCCCCATCAAGGATGCCCATCTAGCATACCTTGGGCCCAGACTGCACAGGAGTTATGTCACCTCTTACTCTACTCCACAGCACTAAACACAGAATAGTAAATGCTTCTCCTGCAGGTGAATGAGACTGAGAAGAGTTTGAGGAAGGGGGTTACTATCTGGTCTCACAGCAGTAGCTGGTCATAGAAGCAGCCTTATGTAATCTGTTGTAGACTGTTGCTGCAGATTAGTCGCCTGTTTCTTTGCATTGGCCTTCTTCCTGCTTGGATTCTTTGTCCCTTGACCTTACTCCAAGCTATCATTCATGCTCCTTTCTTTCTTCTTTCCCAGCTCTACTTGCTTCTCTCTTACCTCTCCATTTCCTGTATTTTTATGTTAAGCTAATTAAACTCTGAGTAAAGTCCTCTCACAAATTACGAATATTACAAACAAATGTAGAAAAGGAAGTTTATAATGACACTTGCTAGTATTTACTGGTTTAATTTCACACATTTTCCTGTTCACCTTGAAGCCCCGTGTGTCTTGAATATTCAGATCTGTAGCAGAGGGGAGCAGTGTAGTCCGTCATAGCTGTTTTTATTTCAACAGTTTCTAGCAAAATTAAGTCTAGTTTTGCTTGTTCCCAGTTCACCAATGTAACAGGAGCAAAATATTTTGCCCTGTGAAGGATTATTTTACCTTGTTCTAACTTTTCTCTTGTTTCTTTTTTTTTTCCTCTTTTGGAGATGTCAACCCCTTGACATACTCAAGTTAGGGTAAATCTGTAGCTGGAAGGAAAGCTGGCAACAAGAGGGTTTTTTTAATAAGTAAATAAATCTCAACTAAACATTCGTTGGATACACATAACAATCTCTCATGCTGCACAGCATGACAGTTTTACTTCTCTAGTATTGTGGATTTGTTTCAGAGTTGAATCATTTGGTCTCCATTTCAGCACCATGACCATGGAGGAACTGTTAACATCTCTGCAGAAGAAATGCCGAACAGAATGTGAGGAAGCTCATCGACAGTTGGTGTGTGCTCTGAATGGCTTAGCTGGTATCCACATCATTAAAGGTAAGAGGCTAATTAGGGTTTAGATGTCACCATGCAAGAACATATTTTTCAGTTCAGAGAAGCCGTAGTGAAATCCTGGGAAACCTGAGGCTTGTAACAATGTTTGTAACAAAAAGTGCTATTTGTTTTACGTGACAGGGAGAAGAATAGGTGTGCTTTGGTGCACCTTTGAAATGTCTTAGAGTGTTTCTGGCTTTTTTGGTTTCTGTTCTTTCTTGATTTTACTATCTGTGTGTACTGGGAGGATAAAAGAAGTCACACTTGCGTAACTGTACTCAACCTGCTTCTGTTGAAGCACTGCTTTCTGGGTTTCTTTTGTGCCCCCTGCTGTGCAAACTGCTATGCTGACTGGAATTTCTTCTGCTGCCTGCTATACACCTCTGTCAATGTAGATTGTGTCTGAATTAGGAGGAAAATAAGCTTTGAATGGGAAGCAAAAATAATTATATTAATCTTGACCGTCTCACTAAATAATAAATTAAAATGACTTGGTCATGAATGTGGAATAAAAAAATGCCTCTTTGACAAGTAATGTCTTTAAGTTGACAAGCTGCTTGAATTTTTCCAGTTCTTCCTTCAAATAGGAGAACAAGGAAACTGCCTGTTCTGTTACTTGCCTTACAGAAAGACTGCATTCAGATTCTCTAGTATGTAGTTAGTAGGCTTGAAATACTTTGATCTTCATCCTGCAATCATAACAAGTTTTTTAGATAGATCTAAGTGCTTAAAAAGATTAAATACTTCTGAAATACACTAGTAGCAAAAATTAAGTTCTGGCTTTTTTGAAAAAGCAGATTGAAAGCTGCATCTGATGAGAAACAAAAGCAGGACTGAAGCAAAGACCTGTTCTGTAACTTTTTTCTCCCATCATTACTGTTACACTCAGTCTCCTCTATCAGCAAGGAGGAAGTGCACCTTCAGTATAAGTAAAGCCATTAATTTATTAGTATAACTGAAACCTTAAGGTCTAATTTTTGTTAGTCCAGATCTAATTGTTACAGGTGGAAAAAAAAAAAAATCACATTTACTTGTTTCCACTGCTTGTCATGCTTTAATGCTCACCTTTTTACTGCCTTTCTGGGTCCTGAGGTCAATAGTTTCACACTGGTGGAGGCAGTGCTATGGCTAGTTATCACCACCTAGAGCTCTTTATCGGGAGGAATAAGATGTTTACACTGATGGTTTCTTTCTTTCTCACTCAAAAATACAATTAGGGTCATTTTTATGTTTGCTAGCACACTTTTACACCTTTCTCTTTCTTCACTGGTGTGCAGTTCCATGTTAACACCAAATTTAGTGTACGTGATGCCTTTTATGAATGTTACATACTATTTCTTTGTTCTCTTTGTTGCCCCTAAAACCATTTTTGTCCAGCTCTAGGTCTGCATTTCTTTGACTGTGGGTGAGTTGTTTATAGCCATGGCTTCCTTGTTCACTGCCAAGCCTGTGCACCATCCTTAGCATCCCATGGCTGTACTCTACACTGCATCCTTACTTTCAAGGCCTCTGCTATTGTTACTAGGCCTGTATTTCTCTACACTACATCATTGTGTTAGTTGTAAATACCTCATTATGGAATAACTGCTTGTTATTGCTGTCTATATAATTCTGTGATTGTACCACCCGAAGATAAATGTAAACTAAAAAATTAGCCATAGATGCCTAGTGAATTAGAGAAATGGCTTTCACAGTTAAGCCAAGTAAAAGGTCCAGGAAGGTCAAGAAAAATTCAGAGGAGGCCTGACAAGCCTCAAGCTTGAGGCCTTGCAAATTCAGCACAGGCTCTTGGCCTGTTACTAGTAATGGTGTAGTATATTGTAGGACTACCCTTAAGACTGGAATCTGTTTCCATGTATGACTGAAAGAGTTGTTAACTCTTCCAGATACTTAGGAAGATGATATTTGTTTTGCTTTGGTTTATGTCTTTATACATTTCATGTCCCTGAACTTTTCTGTGTTTTAAGAGTCTTCTAAGACAATTACTGGCTGAGTAAATGTCTGTCAGTTGAGAATATGAAATAAAAATGGAGTGTTTCTTTTTTTGCTGCTTTTCCATATGCAACTCCGATTTCGTATTTCTTTATTAAATTTGTATAAATATTTTTCTGAGAAGTTATTGTGACGTTAGCAGCTTACATCAGTAGTTATGCTCCCTGCATGTATTTAATCATTTCTGCTTTTTATGACACAAGTTTCATTGTTTTCACTGGAAGAGTGAAAAATATATTTGCAGTGAGAATTTAGTAATATCAACTGCAATGAGATGTATGTGACTTTTTTTTTTTTAATAGTGCAACATGAGTTTTTTTGGACTTATGCAACTAAATATATATTTTAAGATCAAGAAGTCTACAGGTCTTGCAGTCACAAAACTTATTTAATTTGGAAACTGCCTTAGTCTTTGTAAAATTTCTTACTCCATCCTTGAGCTCTTTTTTGTTGTGGGGGTGAGTGAGGTGGTTGGGTCAGCATGGAATGAATAGGGAAGATTTGCTTGAAGACAAGCCGATATTATAAAGCATCTCTGAAAACATCTTAGTATGTGACAAGTGATGGCCAGTCACGGCTGCTTGTATATTTAAAAAACAATACAGTATGTGTATGTTTTTGTTACTCTTTTTGAATTCAGGAGAATATGCATTGGCTGCAGAGCTGTACAGAGAAGTGTTACAATCATCTGAAGAGCACAAAGAGAAGCTCAAAACGGATTCTTTGCAAGTGAGTGAGCACTCAAATGTAAAGGGACATAGCTAAGAACTGGAATACTTTAGATTTAATGTAAGAGTTCAGTCTTTTCTTCCTCCCAGTGGTATCCTGAATGACTCTTTCAACCTGCTGCCATTTGGACAGTCTTTAGATACGAATCTGCCCAGTGGCCTTCACATTTCCTTTTTTTTAAAAAAAAAACAACCAAAAGCTACTGTATTTCTAAAACTTTATTTTGGTGAGTCTTCATGATATCCCAGAAGCAGTGTATGATCTCCACCTGCTGTTCTGCAATGAACTTTACACGCTGAATTCCTAAATTTGGTTATATGACTGTGTGTGACAATAAAGGTACTATATTACATCCTGCAAATACAGGATGCTGGGGTTGCACTCTGAATGGCATTAATGTACTAAATGATTGAAAATAATAAAATTGTTGTAGTCCAGAAGACATTCGCTGAAATGGCATTAAAACATAAAAAAGAATCAAAGCAAATTTTCTCTTCAGGCTGTATATTAATGTTTTGAATACTACATTAAAAATATTAATGTATTTTCCTGATTTAAAAAAAAAAAACAGTGGTTCTCTAAGTAACATCTTTATATCTCATTAAGAAATTTCCATTCTAAATTGACCAAAATTCTCTTAAGCATAACAAAGTATTTAAAATGTTAATGACGGGCAAATAAGAAGCTATCAGTTGTCTATTTCTTTGCTTACTTCACTAAGTTATTGTTTGATTATCTTGCATGGAGTCATCTGATGGCTCTATTGTGTTTCTTTGATTCTTCTTTCTCCTTTGTGACTTCCCAGATGCCTTTTTTTCTTAGCATAGCCATGTTGGCATAAATTTAAGCAACTGAAAACAATTATGATGTTTCACTGGATTATGCAATCCAATAAACTTTTTTTTTTCTTTTTTCCCCTCAAAATGTACATGGCCTAATATCGCCTTTGTGTAATAAAACTAAACTTCTGTTGAGTACTTCACAGTTGTGTAGGCTTAGCTCTTTAAGGTAATGTCAAACTGCTTCTGGCCAGTGCTCTTTAGTGGCTGAGATAGTATTAGGGCAAAAAAAGTGAAGCCAGGAGGTGAGCAAGGGCACAAGTTCATGATGGTGGAGGTCATTAGTATAAGCCTGTGGGAGATAGACTAGCAGGATAATACTGGTTTGAGATACATAGGGTGAACCTAGGGAAGATGAAAAGAATTGCCTTATATTAACAATCAAGTTTATTTTCCCTGAAAGTAAATGAAAAAATCACATTTTATTAGTCATCTTTTATTTCAGAACAATGAAAAGTCTGAAAAATAATTGAAGCTCCTGGGAGCTGTATTTTTTCTTATATTTTATTTTGCTTTAGATAGGCTAAGTGAACGGTGTCCTTAAAATATTCTGAAAGATACTTGCAAAAGAACATGCTCAGATAAAAAGAATTTGGTTTCCATAATATTCAATGGCTATTTTAATTAGGAGGGTGAGTATGGGACAGAATCTGATGACTTGGCTGCTGATTTGCTTTTGAGGTGTTGAAGAAAGTATTTTTAGTATGTTATTTCCTACCTCGGTAGAATGGGGCAAAGAATGTTTATTCTTTATAAGATGCCTCCAGATTAACAGAGAAATTAAACTAACTTTAAATTAATACTAATCCCTTGCTGTAAGTTCTTCTTGCTGTTTAAGCTTTTCCAGTCACAGATATTGCAATGAATTTTTTCATGATTGCTCTTCACTTTGTGTAATGTAGAGACTTCATTCTACACATAATTTGATGGAATTGTTGGCAAAGCACACAGGAATTCCTCCAACTTTGCGTGATAGCCGACTTGCGGAAGAGGTAAACATCCTTCATTTTTATATAAAAATGTTTTGAAATGCACCTTTTTATTTTAATTTATCCTTCAGTATTTTCTCTGACTAAAGTAATAACATTAAATGGCTTTCAGGTTAACTTACATAGATTTCCTATCAGGTTAGCAAAATCAAGAGTTGTTCAGTGTGTGAGGTGAGAGCAGAAATGTCCAGTAAAATGCTACTGTTCTAAATACTTGATAATCTATTATGTTGCTAGTGTGGTTTATAGAAGTTTTAATAATTTCTATCTCTAAAATGTTATTTCCCCATCCCCATAATATTTTTGTGGAAGTAACATACTTGGATGTTACTGATAAAGAACACATCATTCTGTATTCTTTTGAGCCCTTTATTTCCTCACATTTTCTTTGGCTTTTTCTCATTTTAACTGCAGATAGTCTTCTCTAGAAAAGGTTTACTTTTCTTGCCTAGGTGCCCTTCATTCCAAAATGCTTCTCCATCTCAGAGTAAGAAAGCTACTACTATCTAATGCATCTTCTCAATCATGCCTTGATGCTCTTTTTCCATGTCTCTCTTCAGTCCTGTATGTGGTACTGATAATACTTTGAAAGTACTGAAATACTTTGAGACCTTCTTGAGAAGATCCTGATTTGCAGTGTTCCTCATAGCCTGAAGTTTGCCAGTGATGTCTGTCCAGGCTCTCCCTGTGTTACTTGTATTGTACTCACATGCCCTACAGCAACAGATTCATCTCTGTCACTCATGTATTGCCTAAATATCTAGATGGATTGGCCATCTTTGGCCAGATGAGCAAGTCACTGAATGTTACTTCCTGTGTGCATAAGCCTGTTTAACTGTACTCTTAATCTTAACTGGAGAGATACCTGGTAAGGTAGCTGGGATCACTGTTCCCCATTGGTTACTCCTAGTGGACATTTGCATGTCATTTCACAGGATCACAGGATGTCACAGGTTGGAAGGGACCTTGGAGATCTTCGAGTCCCACCCCCTTTCCAGAGCAGGATCATACAATCTAGCACAGGTCACACAGGAACACATCCAGGCGGGTTTTGAAAATCTCCAAAGAAGGAGACCCCACAACCTCTCTGGGGAGCCCGTTCCAGTGCTCTGTGACCCTTACAGTAAAGAAGTTCCTCCTCATGCTAAGGTGGAACCTCCTGTGCTCCAGTT